>JAPXFQ010000974.1:0-197500 GCA_028564705.1 Apricaphanius iberus
TCGCTTGACACGTTGCTGTGGGAGGCGTCGCTTGACACGTTGCTGTGGGAGGCGTCGCTTGACACGTTGCTGTGGGAGGCGTCGCTTGACACGTTGCTGTGGGAGGCGTCGCTTGACACGTTGCTGTGGGAGGCGTCGCTTGACACGTTGCTGTGGGAGGCGTCGCTTGACACGTTGCTGTGGGAGGCGTCGCTTGACACGTTGCTGTGGGAGGCGTCGCTTGACACGTTGCTGTGGGAGGCGTCGCTTGACACGTTGCTGTGGGAGGCGTCGCTTGACACGTTGCTGTGGGAGGCGTCGCTTGACACGTTGCTGTGGGAGGCGTCGCTTGACACTTGCTGTGGGAGGCGTCGCTTGACACGTTGCTGTGGGAGGCGTCGCTTGACACGTTGCTGTGGGAGGCGTCGCTTGACACGTTGCTGTGGAGGCGTCGCTTGACACGTTGCTGTGGGAGGCGTCGTTGACAGTTGGGGAGGCGTCGCTTGACACGTTGCTGTGGGAGGCGTCGCTTGACACGTTGCTGTGGGAGGCGTCGCTTGACACGTTGCTGTGGGAGGCGTCGCTTGACACGTTGCTGTGGGAGGCGTCGCTTGACACGTTGCTGTGGGAGGCGTCGCTTGACACGTTGCTGTGGGAGGCGTCGCTTGACACGTTGCTGTGGAGGCGTCGCTTGACACGTTGCTGTGGGAGGCGTCGCTTGACACGTTGCTGTTGGGAGGCGTCGCTGACACGTTGCTGTGGGAGGCGTCGCTTGACACGTTGCTGTGGGAGGCGTCGCTTGACACGTTGCTGTGGGAGGCGTCGCTTGACACGTTGCGTGGGAGCGTCGCTTGACACGTTGTGTGGGAGGCGTCGCTTGACACGTTGTGGGAGGCGTCGCTTGACACGTTGTGGGAGGCGTCGCTTGACACGTTGTGGGAGGCGTCGCTTGACACGTTGTGGGGGCGTGCTTGACACGTTGGTTGGGAGGCGTCGCTTACACGTTGTGGGAGGCGTCGCTTGACACGTTGTGTGGGAGGCGTCGTCGTTGAGCTGTGTGGGAGCGCGCTTGACACGTGTGTGGGAGGCGTCGCTTGACACGTTGCTGTGGGAGGCGTCGCTTGACACGTTGCTGTGGGAGGCGTCGCTTGACACGTTGCTGTGGGAGCGTCGCTTGACACGTTGCTGTGGGAGGCGTCGCTTGACACGTTGCTGTGGGAGGCGTCGCTTGACACGTTGCTGTGGGAGGCGTCGCTTGACACGTTGCTGTGGGAGGCGTCGCTTGACACGTTGCTGTGGGAGGCGTCGCTTCTTCTTGCTGCCCTTAGCATGTCATTGATCTCCAGGTGTACTGAAAACAGTGTTTAGCTTAACATTTGGAGAAAACTAACATTTTAATCATTGTTGACTAATTTCTCAATTCAATCATTTACCTTCTTTAGCATTTTGCCTCAACATGGAATCCAGTGACTGGAGGGAGTCAAACATCTTTGTCATTGAACTGTCATTTTCAAACACTGCAAAGCAGAGAAATCCCATTAGTGCCAGATAGTAGTTCTAAAGCAGTGAATGTTTGATCCTGAAGTTTCTCACAGCTGTGCTCCTTTTGCCTTGCATTTTCACCAACTGGTAAACAGGAGCCTGTAAACAAGACACATGTAGGACAGTGTGGGGATTGTTTAAGTCAAACTTAAATATCTCCATAACAACGTTACTCTACTATTAGTATTCCCATTAGGACCTAAAAAGAAGCTAACAACGTGAAAGAAACCAAGAGGCACAAACCTTTCAGCCACAAAGCTGTTGCACAAATAATCAGGATAGAAACACCTCCCATGGTTCCTCTGCAACTGAAGCTGGACTCATCATATGAGGCTTAAATAGGGCCATCAGCAGGTGGCACAGCTGCAGCCCATCAACTCTTAATTGCTTCTCTTCTCAGGAAGTAAAACACACTTATTGCTCCTAGATGTACAGATCTCACAGTTAAATAAATTAGAGCTGGGAATGTATCGGCAGAAGGGCTAATTTATTAGCCATCCATTTTTCTTTACATTCACTGTTTTAGTTATCTGAGCAAAAAATATTATTCAAGTTTGATTTTTTTGTTTTCTGCATAGGACATTGCTGTTTCCTTGTGCATTATGTAATGGAAATAATTACTGTTAAAGGTAATCTGCTCTGTGTATTCTTAAATACTGATAGTTTCTGTGTGCTCTTCTTAATGAAATGGAAACCAATCTGATAATATGACACTGTATGAATATAAGTCAGGTCAGGTGTAGTGATTTCTTTTCATCTCGGGGTTGGCAGAGAAACCGTCAGACATCGAAGGCCATTTTGACATAAGCAAGATGATGCTTTCTCTATCAAGCCAGCTGACGCCCGCAAGTCTCATTTTCTCATTGTGGTAGAAAACATGGTGTCTGAGAGGCCTCGGATGAGAGAAAAAAGGATCAGCGGTCTTCTTTACAAAAATTTATTTTACCTGCGCAGGGAGAGTCCTTAGGGAGCTCTTAGGCTCTTCACAAAGTCACAAGTATATATATACACTGATTTAACCACACCCTATTGGATCAGCTTCTGAATGATTCATTACTCAGCTCTGGGAGTACAAAACACATCATATGGTTATGGTAAGATAACTAACACTCTGTTCTATGCATCAGAGGATAATCACAAGACCAATCAGAGAACAACATGGGATATGCCAGCAAACACAAGATCAGTTAAGAGGCAACACGTTATGTGTCATATGAGATAACTAGCTTCTTGTAGTACATGCATCAAATCAGAACAGCTAAACAATATTTTATCTAGACACTGAGTAGCAGAATCAAACTTATAAATGCATCAGCATAACTCAGCACTTATACAACATAAATAAACAATGTTCAGTTCACTAATGTTTTATCTACGTACTGTGAGTATTAAATGAAAAAGCCTGTAACTGCAATAGTAATTGCTACAACACTCATCTTGAAGAAATGTATCTGATGTAATGTTGATAGCTTTATGAAAGTCTAATGTTTATCAGTACATTACAGAAAATAATGAACTTTATTACAATATGCAAATTTTTTTAGAAGGACCTGTATACTGTTGAATCCATGCATTTCACTATGTGGGCTCAGTGGTTAGTCACTCCCGTTCGGGAATTGCGGGTTCGTGTCAGGCCACTGTAGTAGTAAGTCTTTTTCACAGTAAGTTCACAGATATTCTTCCTGGTTTCAGAAAAGACTTTTTCTAGATAAAAAAAAAAAAATTATTTGTATTTTATTTTTAAATTGTTTTAGGTTAGTTTTAGGTTTTGTATTTCAATAAATGAAACCAAAAACAATTTTAATGGCAGAGCAGTACTTTTATTTTAAGATTTTTCAATGCAGTATTTCTTCTATTTATTTTTGTGTAAGGACCAAACCCCTCTTATTTTACAGAATTAAAGGTTCAGAATACAGGGTGAATATTTACAGAAAACACTTGGAGGTAGGGCTGGGTAATAATGCTTAAAAATCAGATTTTTTTTATATAAAATCTGATTTTAGATTTTAATCAATTTTTTCCTACCTGATTTCTTTTTTCATAAGAAATTGCTAGTGATAAAAAATATTTTCAAAAACCTACTTTTATTTCAATTATCCTGTCCTGGAGCTGACTAGAATTTAATGTCCAACTAAAAACAAGCTGCAAAATTATCCTTGTAAAACAAGATGGCTAGATTAACATAACTCTGAGCTATGAAAGTCTAAGTAGTACACTGTTTGAAAAGAAATCTCTGTTTTCCAAAAATCAAATCTTCAACAACATAAGAGAGATGCTTTTTGTCGGAGCTTTTGCGCTCACCCACTACATTTCTTTCAGATGGTAATGGAACACAACCTACCCGTTCCAGGCCGTACTGACCCGTTCCATACTGTACCGTACCAGCCCTAGTGGAAATGGGGCATTAGAGGATGACTTCAACAGCATTACACACTGTATTAAAGAATAGATCAACTTCTGTGTGTACAACACTGTACCCATCATAATGGTACGATGTTTTTCTAACAACAAGCCATGAATGAATCCTGAAATAAAGGCTCTCCTCAAGGTGAAGAAGAGCGCCTTCAGATCAGGAGACAAGCAAGAGCTGAAAGTTGTCCAGAAGAAACTGAAAGACAAGGCAGGGGTAAGAGAACTACTGAAGGACAATGGAGGATCAGCTGAACAGGACAACAGAGGTGTTTGGAGCAGCCTGAAGTCAATCTCAGGACAAGAACGGACCCCCAGCCTGCAGGAGACTTGGATGGGTGGGTGAATATATATCATTTTCTTTTGAAAAATCTGTTTATTGACGTTTGTAATTAAGCACATACAAATCACAGATTTAGTAAATGTAAGCATTAACAACATTAACACCCCCCCCACCCCATCCTAAGTCGTCTAAAGAAAAGAAAAAAAAAACCTACCTATGCAAAGGTATCCTCCACTAATCCCAGTTTGTCACATCAGTCATGTTATCAAAATAGGACAGAAAGGGCATCCAGACCATGTTAAACTTATCCTTATTACCTCTCAAGGTAAGTTTAATCTTTTCCGATTTAAGGTGAAACACGATGTCCCTGATCCATCTGGTGTGGGATGGGGGTTTGGAGCTCTTCCAATTTAGCAGTATTTGGCGACGGGCAAGTAAAGTAGTGAAAGCCACCACATTGTATATATTTGATGGCCAGACACAGTCCCCAGGTCTTTCACCAAACAGAGCTATTAGAGGATGCGGATTAATAACCATACTAAAAACCTCACTCAAGGACTTAAAAACTGCGAGCCAAAATGTGTGAAGAGTGGAGCAAGTCCAAAACATATGTACTAAGGTCGCCGGTGCATGTTTGCACCGGTCACATATAGGGTCAGTGCTGGGGTAGATCTTAGCCAGTTTGGCCTTGGTTAAATGAACACGGTGGACAATTTTAAATTGTATAAGGCCATATCTGCTACAAGAGGAGGATGAGTGTACTTGCTTTAGAACTGACTCCCGCACATCATTGGAGAGATGTACACCAATATCCTCCTCCCAGAGAGTCCTAATGTTTGCATTGGGCTGAGGATTGATGTTAGTTAGTGTACTATATATCCTTGTGATGGCACCCTTAAGACTCGTTTCTGTGGTTAAAAGAGTGTCCAGGGGTGTTTCTGGAGGTAGCTCAGGGAAAGGATGGTAACTCTTTGGGCAAAGTCCCTAATCTGAAAATAGCGGACGTGATGTGACTGGGGTAAGCCAAATTTTCCTGCCAGGTGAGCGAATGATGCAAATACCCCTTCAATATACAAATCTTTAACAACTTGTATTCCATTCCTGTGCCATGCGCGAAAAGACAGATCCATCTGGGCTGGTGTAAAGAGATGGTTTGATGCAATGGGTGCCGTTAAGGAGGCTCTTTGCAGGCCAAAATGCTTCCTAATCTGTGACCAAATTTTAAGTGTATAAGCTATGACTGGATTACTGTAGGATGTAGGAATTATCAGAGACAAAGGGGAAGTAACTAAGAAGTGGAAAGGGAAACCATGTGCTTCTATCTTTACCCAGTCCGGCACGTGCTCAGAAGGATTGCTACGGACAGGTGTAATAATTTTCTGAATATTACTTGCACAGTAATAGTAAAGGAGGTTAGGCGTGGACATCCCTCCCGATGTTTTGGGTCTTTGTAAGAAAGCCCTACCAATCCGAGGCTGCCTGCCATCCCAGATGAAATTGGAAAATATCCTATCAAGAGAACTAAACTTTTTTTTGGAAATGAATACAGGAATATAATGGAAAAGATATATGAATTTAGGAATTACATTAATTTTAAACAGCCAATGATAATGGTAACATATGCCAACGGTCCAAATTTTTTTTGCATTTGTCAATTAAAGAAGAGAAATTTATTTTATATAACAGCTTAAAAGAGCGAGGGAGTCAATTCTCTCTCTCAAAGGAATAACTCAGCACGTTAAAATATCGTCAAGTTTCAGCAATAGAGTCTGATCACCTCAAACTGAATTCCACTTGACCTAAACATTATCTACTGTGAACCAGTATCTTTAAACCGGTTTATTAACTTCTTGGCCAAGATAACTTAACACTTAAGGCTATCTAACTAGGATTAGTGTTGTAAGCCACGATTCGTTCGTGCAACTTTAGGACTGTAAAGACAGCCCTGTAAGTCACAAACCGACTGTTTGTGCATTTTAAGTGATTGCTGAAAATCACTTCGACACGTGCCTTGTAAATTTAATGGAACTGCTCGGGGACCTGCTTCATTTAAATTCGCATCAGCGATAAGAAGTAGACCAGCATGACACTCAGTCATGTGACAGGCAGATTCAAAGCCTGACAGAGTTAATGTTGGATCCACAGGGCGAGCAGAGAACTACCTCCAGCCTGCTAGGTGAACTAGCCATAGTGCTTCAGAGACGTCTCCAATTGAAGACACAGAAAGCAGCTCAGCTGGAAGCTGGGCTTAACTCAGTGAAAGCTGAACTCTCTGAAGCCCAAGCAGGAACAGACCAGCAATCTGAAGAGACTGCTGGACCCCTGGAACATTTTTTAGAGCAGAATTGAATTCTTACATCCCATGGCCAAGTGGGGACACCTCTTCCCCAGCTGACACACAGCAGGTGTCAGCACCAGCCAACTTAAAAACAAACATTGGCCAAAACCAAGACAGCACCCCACCAGGTGGTACAGCTGTAACCCCTAAGCTCGCCCCTGCTCCCGACACCCAGGTAGGCGCCAGCTCATTCCTCTATCCTCCTCCACGAGAACTCAGAGCTGTCAGGTCGACTATGCAAGCTGTCCCAGAAACCAGTAGTGACCCACGGGCAGGAGGTGAGGGGGGCCAGCTCCTCCCGGATCCAAGGCGTGCTTACGCCTCAGCGTTTGGTAGGGGGAACAGCTCACCCCAGATCCGAGACATACTTATGTCTCAGCTTTTGATAGGGGAGGGGGGTGTAATATTTCAGATTACAGGGATAGAACCTCAGGTCACCACTTCCCTAGCCCTTATCCAACAGGCCAGTCTATGAAGGTCCAGGATCCCAGTCCCCTTGGACGCTTTTATAACCCACCAGGAGGGTTAAACCAGCAGCTACCAGATCCAAGTGCTTTTGAACGCTTGAACTATTCATCGGATAGGTTAAATCAGGGTGGCTGCCCATACGGTGGCCCACAGACAGACCACCACCAACAGGCTAATTATCTGGGGCCGGATCAAACCTATAGGCCGTTACAATCAAATCTGTTTCCATGCGATGATGAATGTGCTCATGCTTGTTGTGAGACGGACGAAACAGAGCCATTTCATGAGTATGGAATTAGAACACGACTTCCGCATTCTTGCGGCTGAATCAGGGTGGAACCGTCCTGCACTTAAGGCAGCTTTCCTCAAACTCTTTTAAACGACAACCTCAAGGCTGAGATTTAGCCACCCGCGACGGTCCTCACTCCCTAGACGAATTAATTTTCCTTCTAGCAATCCAAAGTAGACTTCATCGGATACCGAGACGAGCATCCAAGACCCGGAATCGATTTTCTTCCTCACCCCGCTGCCATGTTCCAACCTCTATCCGATCCAGCTCCTGACCATAATTTCGTACCCAAACATCCGGCTCACCGGGACCACCTGACCCGATGCAGATCGGAAACCACTCGGCTCACTCCTGACAGAACGTCAATCGCCGCATTCGCTCCCGAGCTAGTTTATATTGTGGGGAGAACGGACACATATCATCGCCACTTGCCCGGACTCAGGCCCAAAAGTGGGTGGAGCTCGTCAGTAAGACTGGTGGGAGTTCTGACAGAGTCCTAGATTGCTCAAACCGCCAGGACTACTGTTTTCTGCTAACTCTGATTGTAACATAAGAACTCTTTTCCCGGTCCAAGTTTTAATTGATTCAGGGTTCTGAACAAAACCTCATCTCACCTGATCTAGTTTAAAGAGACGTTTCCAATCCCACTTATTCATTAGTCAAGATTTTAGTGTCTCTCCGCTCTGGATGGTCACCGTCTCAACAACTATTTATCGACACAAGACAAGACCGTTTTCTTTCTCTCATAGGTCTCCGGTAACCATCATGGAAGAAATATCTCCTGTTTTGTTTTCCCTGTCAATGAACCCGCCATTGGTCTCGGGCTATCCCTGGTTGGAGGAGCACAAACACACACGATTAAACTGGTACCCGGCCGACACGTCGATTCCTGGAGCCCTAGTTGTCCATTCTCATTTTGCCTCTAACCGCTCAGAGGCCGTTCCCCGTAAGTGTCCCGACCACCTCCGGGCCTCCGTCCTGATCATCACCCATATTCCACCCGAATACCATGGACCTCCAAAAGGTTTTCTGTAGAAAGCAACTCTCACTTCCACCTTTCACACCGGCTGCCGTCACGATTGTTTCAATCGACCTTTATTCCCGGCGCATCCACTCAGCCAGCAGGCAAGCGTTTACACCCTTTCCAAAAAGGGAGGAAGAGAGCCATGGAAAAATAATATTAATGGATCGGCTTCAGACAGGACTTATCTTCGGACCTCCACTACTCCCTGTGGGGGCTTGGTCTTCGTTGAGAAGACATAGGTTGACAAAAGTCACTTCCGCGACCCCTGTATCGACCTATTCGGTGCCCTAAATGTGCAATCCACTGGTCAAAAACAAACTATTCTCTACCCACTCAATTTCTTCCCGCCTTCGAACCCGTCACCGAAGAGGCCAAAATTTTTTCTAAGCCTACGGTACCCTCCGAAACGCTTAACCATCGTGGTTCGCATTCCGTAAATGACGAATGGTGGAAGACTGCTTTCATGACCCACATCGGCCACTTTGAATACCATGGTTATGCCTTTCGGCCTCTCCTAATGCCCCCGCAGTCTTCCAAGCCTCTCATTAACGACGTCCCTTCGGTGATTTCCTTAAATATTTATTTGTTTTCCGCGTGCCTAACTAGATGGACATCCTCATCTACTCCAAGGCTAGACTCTGCAGGAAAACTCACAGATCCCACGTCCGCCAAGTACGCTCACCCGGCATCCTGGGAAAACCAGGACCTCGATCGTCAAAGCTGAGGAAATGTGAGTTTCTACAAACCTTCCGTCACCTTTGTTTGGGTTTTATTTTTTGAAGCAGGATGCGTGAGGCGCCGATCCCGGTAAACTTTATCGAGCAGTTGAGGAGTGGCCCACCCCAGAGGACGGCGCAAGCAGTAGCAAACGCCTTTCCTGGGATTCGCCAATTTTATCGACGCTTTCATCAGAGGGCTTCAGCCATTGTTTGCAGCTCCCCTCCACCGCCCTCACAGTCCCACCAAGAGCGCTTCCTTTTTGCAGGAACACTTGAAAGCCGATCTCCTCCAGCCGTTTGCCGAGCTAATTAAAACGTCGCTTTGTCCCAGGCATCACATCCAAGCCTGACCCGACGTCACTACAATTTGTCCTCGAGGTGTGGGACGCAACGAACTACTGGTGTGCGCCGGTGCTCTCCAAACGTCTCTCATCTGACGGCAAACTTCATCCCTTGCGCCTTCTCTTTTCTAAAAGGTTCTTCAAAAACGGAAGGGCGCTATGGATGTAGGGGACCGAGTGAACTTGCCTCGCCATATTGAAATTGTGCATTAGAGGAGTGGAGGACATTTGGTTGGGAGTTCCACCGAGGCCATCCCCTGTCCTAGATCTGCACAGAAATCATAAAAAACTCTAGCCGACCCACTACAGAAGGCCAAAAGGACCTCAACCCCAGACAATATCGTTTGACTCTATTTTTGCTCGTGCCGTTTCAATCTCATCCCATTCACATACAGACCAGGGTCAAAGAACATTTAAACCGTCGCCTTATCCCAGCCGATATCTCACCCGACTACAGATCCCTGAACCACCTTGAACCAGGTACTTACCACAGTTCCTGCACGGAATTGGAAGACCTTTCCCTGGGACCTTGAACACGCCAGATCACGAATGCCACCAAGTTTCCACTGAAACCTGACCCCGAGCACCAGGGAGAAGATACGTTCCAATCCCACAGTTTCGGTGTCCAAAGCCCATACTATGGGACCCATTTTCCTCGAAATTTTCTTGCCACCCTGGGGTCAGCCGAACGATTTGCCTTTTCTTCTCTGCGCAGATACTTTCCCGGCTGGCCGGGACTCAATAAAGACGTCGTGGGAGTTCATGCAAAGCCTGGTCACAGAGCATGCCACCGCAGCAAGAACGTCCATACAACTCTCTCTTCATGTGTCTTCCTTCAGCCCCTGTCCGTTCTGCGCCGGGTACGGTCACATATCGCCCTAGATTTTGGTCCATCGGGCTCTCCCCAGCAATCTAAGGGTTAAGGACGGTTTATTCACTCACCATCATAGATCAGTCTAAGGCACCTGCCATCATGCTGGCTTTGGTCTCAAACAATTTCCTTCAGCAGCCCAGACAGCTTGGGATACTGTTCACCCCTGTTTTTCGCCTCCTTCAATCGGCATTACCATCCGTGGTCATTTCAGACACGGGGTCCTCAATTCACCCTTCCAAAGTTTGGAACGGGAGTTTTGTCGCTCGGTTGGGGGCCAAGCCTCATCTGTCCTCCGGTTTCCACCCGGAGGACCCAACGGCCAATCGCGAGCGGCTCAATCCTGAGGTCGAAGGGACGCCCTGAGATGCGTATGTTTCGTCCAAACACTCACTATGGGAGCACCTTTTTACCCTGGATCGAAGTTTTGCTTGTACAATGCCCACATCTCTTGCCGCCACTGGAACGATCAACATTTTGGAAGCCTCTCTCTGTGTTACCTGAACCCACCCTCCTGCCCAACTCCGTTCTACGGAATACTGCGTTTTTCCCTCCGTTCGTTCCTACAGTCCTGTCTGTAAGAGGGTGTGTGGAAAACAGACTCGATGGCGGCCCTCCAGCGCACTTCCACCCAAAAACAAGAAATACGCCGAATCGTCGACGCATCCTAAAAACAAGAAATACGCCGAATCGTCCGACGCATCCTTCACGCGCGCCCACCTACTCTCCAGGCCAATTGGTCTGGGCTATCCAGCCAAGGAACATCAACAATTAAAGACCCAACCTAAAAATGTGACTGTGACTGTCGCACGTCTTTTTGGGTCCTCTAACATCCTGGCAGGTTATAAGTCCCTGGATCAGTCCGCCTCCTGAAAACTACCCGCATCCCTTTCGGGTTCATCCTGTGTTTCTCAAATGGTCTCCCAGATCAGACCATGTTTTTCACCCGGCAAACTGTCCCTCGCCCAATCTCCCCCACTCGACCAGCGGAAATGTATGATGGGGGCCCGGTGTTCTCCGTCCGTCGACTCCTGGACGTCCGTCCGTCTCGGGGTCGTGGCTGGCCACAGTACCTGGTGGGACTGGGAAGGGATATGGCCGCTGAGGAGGCGTTCCATGGGTTCCCCGCCTCCATTAATTGTTGGACCAGACCACTAATTTCGGATTTCTCAGAGAGGAGAATACTCGCTCTATCTGCTCGGGCGTTTCCCTACGCTGTGGCGACCGTTGAGAGAGAGTGGAGTGGTCAGGATCCAGCAGACAGGAGCATGTTTAGTCATTCCTCACTCCACATGCTGAGGATTAAGCACCACCCACGGTGGAGCGTCATTACCGCTAAACACCTTAGCAGTATTTGGAGGGAGCGGGATCCACCAGAACGGGCCGTCAGATGATTCCGTTTCCTGGAGTTGGTAACCCGTGACTCTTAGCCTACGGCTTACGCTTGAAGATTCTGTCCATGTTCTTACCTTTGTTCCCTTCCTGTGTTCCTCGGTCTTAGTTCCTTTCCCGACATCGCCGCGTCAACCCCAGACCATCTCAGGCACTCCGAAGGTCCTTCTGTGAACCATCTCCTGGATACCTTCTGCCCTGGACGCGTCGTCTTCCATGGGGTGTCGGCCGCTCCTTAACGCTCCCTGTCTTGCTTCTCATCAGCCACACCGTAGCTCGCTGCTCGGCTCCTGATCTTCTCACGCTCCTCCCCAGCTGCCTGTGGAGAAAGAAGGCTCAGTCAGCATCATTCGCCATCTTTCCAGAATCCAGCTCCGCTCTGGTCCCTTACCTCTTCCTCCTACATCCGTGTGTCCATTCCCATGCCGGTGAGTTCACAATCTAACCACACTTCTCCTCTAAGAAAGAACCAAGTCATACAATCCTTTCTTCTACACCTCCTCCTCCAGTCTTGTTTTCCCAGCCGTCGCCGTACTCCCACGATTCCACCATCCCTTTTTGGCAAAGAAAATAAACTTTTATTTCAGAAAGAACGCTAAACTTTTGTCCGAGCGTTTCTGTGCTGGCTTATTGAGTCAAAACTAAAAAACCATGACAGGTGCATGTTTTATGCAACCAGTGTTCACATATAGGGTCAGTTTGCTGGGGTAGATCTTAGTCCAGTTTGGCCTGGTTAAATGGAACACAGTGGACAATTTTATAAATTGTATAAGGCACATATCTGCTATCAAGAGGAGTAATGATGTAACTCTTGCTTTAGAACTGACTCCCGCACATCATTGGAGGATCTGATCTGCTGGTTCCTCCTTCCAGAGAGTCCTGAATGTTTGCATTGGGCTGGGATTGATGATTTTTAGTTAGTTGTATATATATCCATTGTGAAGAGCACCCTTAAGGACTCGTTTCAGTCTGTGGTTAAAGTCTGTCCAGGGGTGATTCTGGAGGTAGCTCAGGGAAAGGGTGGTAACTCTTTGGGGCCAAGTCCCTAATCTGAAAATAGTGGAATTGATGTGACTGGGGTAAGACAAATTTTCCTGCCAGCTGAGCGAATGATGCGAAAACCCCTTCAATATAAAAATGTTCAACAACTTGTATTCCATTCCTGTGCCATGCGCGAAAAGACAGATCCATCTGGGCTGGTTTAAAGAGATGGTTTGATGCAATGTGTGCCATTAAGGAGGCTCTTTGCAGGCCAAAACGCTTCCTAAACTGTTTTAAGTGAATGAGCTATGACTGGATTACTGTATGATGTAGGAATTATCAGAGGCAAAGGGGAAGTAACTAAGGAGTGGAAAGGGAAACCATTTGCTTCTTATCTTGACCCAGTCCCGCACGTGCTCAGAAGATTGCTATTGACAGGTGTGCGCGGGATAATTTTCCTGAATATTACTTGTCACAGGTAATAGTAAAGGAGGTTAGGCGTGGACATCCCTCCCGATGTTTTGGGTCTTTGTAAGAAAGGCCCTACCAATCCGAGGCTGTGCCTGCCAACCCATATGAAATTGGAAAATATCCTATCAAGAGAACTAAACTTTTTTTTGGAAATGAATACAGGAATATAATGGAAAAGATATATGAATTTAGGAATTACATTCATTTTAAACAGCCAATGATAATGGTAACATATGCCAACGGTCCAATTTTTTTTTGCATTTGTCAATTAAAGAAGAGAAATTTATTTTATATAACAGCTTAAAAGAGCGAGGGAGTCGATTCTCTCTCTCAAAGGAATAACTCAGCACGTTAAAATATCGTCAAGTTTCAGCAATAGAGTCTGATCACCTCAAACTGAATTCCACTTGACCTAAACATTATCTACTGTGAACCAGTATCTTTAAACCGGTTTATTAACTTCTTGGCCAAGATAACTTAACACTTAAGGCTATCTAACTAGGATTAGCGTTGTAAGCCACGATTCGTTCGTGCAACTTTAGGACTGTAAAGACAGCCCTGTAAGTCACAAACCGACTGTTTGTGCATTTTAAGTGATTGCTGAAAATCACTTCGACACGTGACCTTGTAAATTATAATGGAACTGCTCGGGACCTGCTCATTGTAAATTCGCATCAGCGATAAGAATTAGACACCCGCATGACACTCAAGTCATGTTTACAGGTCAGATTCAAAGCCGACAGAGTTAATGTTGGATTCCACAGGCGAGCAATAACGAACCACCAGTCCTGCTAGGTGAACTAAGCCATAAGTGCTCAGAGACGTCTCCAATTGAAGACACAGAAAGCAGCTCACTGGAAGCCTGGCTTAACCTCTCAGTGAAAGCTGAACGTCTCTGAAGCCCACGCATGAACAGACCACAATCTGAAAGAGACTGCAGGACCCCTGGTAACATTTTTTTTAGAGCAAATTGAATTTCTTACATCCCAGTGGCCAAGTGGGGACACCTCTTCCCCAGCTGACACACAGCATTTGTCAGCACCAGCCAACTTAAAAACAGGCACTGACCCAAACCAAGCCAGCATCCCACCAGGTGGAACAGCTGTTACCGCTCAGCTCTCCTTTGCACCTTACACCCAGGTAGGCGCCAGCTCATCCCTCCAAACTCCTCTACGGGAACTCAGAGCTGCCAGGTTGACTATACCAGCTGTCCCAGCAGCCAGTAGTGACCCACGGGCAGGAGGTGAGGGGGGCCAGCTCCTCCCGGATCCAAGGCGTGCTTACGCCTCAGCGCTTGGTAGGGGGAACAGCTCACCCCAGATCCGAGACATACTTATGTCTCAGCTTTTGATAGGGGAGGGGGGTGTAATATTTCAGATTACAGGGATAGAACCTCAGGTCACCACTTCCCTAGCCCTTATCCAACAGGCCAGTCTATGAAGGTCCAGGATCCCAGTCCCCTTGGACGCTTTTATAACCCACCAGGAGGGTTAAACCAGCAGCTACCAGATCCAAGTGCTTTTGAACGCTTGAACTATTCATCGGATAGGTTAAATCAGGGTGGCTGCCCATACGGTGGCCCACAGACAGACCACCACCAACAGGCTAATTATCTGGGGCCGGATCAAACCTATAGGCCGTTACAATCAAATCTGTTTCCATGCGATGATGAATGTGCTCATGCTTGTTCTGAGACGGACGAAACAGAGCCATTTCATGAGTATGGAATTAGAACACGTCAGCTAGAGTCATTAGCTAAAGGCATAGAGAAGTTTGACCCAGATGACAAAAACTCAAACATTGATGATTACATAAGGGAGGTAGAAAGATGCCTTTTGGACCTGCCCAACCCCTCTACACACGAGAAGCTTAAATTGGTTTGGAAGACTACGTCTAGAGTAGTCCATAATCACATAGAATCCCTGCTGCCAGCAACCTGGGACGATTACGCTAAGCTCTGCGAAGCCCTCAGACAGGAGTACTCAGTGTACGATGACCCAGCATCAGCCACACTGGGTGCCTTCTCAGTGGTCCAAAAGAAAAATGAACCACCTAGAGATTTTTATAGGAGACTCCGCGCAGCGTACTTCCAAGGTCGGACTGCTCCAGGCCTGGAAGAAGACCCCACCTTTAAGTCATTGTTTCTTCACAACTTGCATGAAACCATACGCTTTGACGTTATGATGGATTGTAGAATGAAGAAATTAAAGCTGGAAGAGATCAGAAGGTTCGCTCAGTTAGCTTGGGAAACCAGAAGCAGGTCCAGGCAGCCAGAAAGCGAACCCAGAGTTCTACAAATAGAGCCTAGGAAGGATGGCAGTTTTGACCTAGAAGGGGGGGAAGCTCCTCCCACCAGAACAAAGGCTGCTGTCAAACCACAGAAGTCAACCCAACCTACACCACAGAACCAGGGGGCAGAACCTAAGGCCGTGAAACCAAACTACACCCAGTCTGACAGAGGTCCACCCCAGCCAAACCAGATTTTTCTCTGAAGCTGTACAGCAGCTGAGAGACACGATGACCTCATCAGCTACACCTGCTCCTCCAAAAGGAGGTGAAGAGAAACCCCGTCAGCAAGGCTAGACAGGCACCCGGCTCCGGCCGCCAAGATCCACCTGGTCGGCCGAGGAGCCACACCCCCAGCTCACCTTGGGCCCCTCAGGACCCCACAAGTAACACGTATCAAACAGCTTCCATAAATCCAGAACCTACTTTCAAAGCTAAACCAACAATCAGTTTGAAAAAGCTGATGTGTTGAAAACAGCAGCTGATCAAACAGAGCTTTAATCCAAAAATCAGCCTATTTCTAAAAGGATAAGACTCTCAACAGTATTCAATCACTGATCATTACATGGTATTCTCAGACAATCTCAGATACTCCACTGGAGTAAGGAAACTCTAGATTATTAACTCCCTGTTAAATCCAGCTCGTCTAAACATATCCTCAGTTAAAAACTGTTTTGAGCTTAAAGCTACACTCCGGATATTTAAATAAACCATACGTATTTTTGCAATCTTTTCAGTGACCAAAAAAATAACATCCTGTAAGACAAATGCTAACAAAAAGAAAAGAGACTTCATACATAATCTCATTTATAAAATGCACTTATCTGTAGACAATATTTTATTAGGACACATCCTAATTTGTTTCCATTCAAAATGGTTACAACACTAAAAGTGCCAAATAAATGTTCTACAGTCCTCAAAATTCACCAGAAATACACCCTGAGTAGAGTATTCAAATTATTAATTCAAAATCAATTTGAAGTTAATTTCATACTTAACTTTCTAATAAATGGAAAACCAAACACATAGATGCTCAAATCTATTCTAAATATGGAATGATAAAAAGAGACATCCATATCCAATTCTAAACTTCATCAATTTGAGCCAAACTAAACCTCAAACTATTTTGTTCCTAATTTTGAAACGTGCACCAAAACAAAGTTGCACACTTATAAAAAAAAAAAAAAAAAAAAACATGAATAATTGTCGTTGTGGCCTAAGAATTAACGCTCCTCAACAAATTCTCATGCCACTATGACACTAATAGGATGCAGGAATGGACACAAAAATAGAAAGGGCGGGAAACCGCTGGCTAGTAATATTCAGCACACCAATGTAAGAAGCTTGAAGGTTATTCGTGCAGCATGACTCAAATCATCAAAATTAAATTGCTCAACCAGACAATGTTTGTGACTGTCCCACTGGGGGCAGTGTTGCACATCGGCGACACCATCCTCCATCACCTGGATACGGACAGACACGATACAGAAATTTAAATATTTGGATGCGTTTAACGGCTACAACTTTTCTATTGACACACAAATTGAGCAACAACTACTAATAGAGGGGACGAAATTAGTAAAATTTAATCTGACACCCGCGGCATTAACACTTACCCCTCTATCTCGATTTCCAAAGAAAGACAATTGGTCAGAATCCTACATTATGACCTTTACCTTGATCGCGCTTGTAATCGGATGGGTCATCACTGGAGCGATGGCTTACACCGCTTACAAGCAAGTTACACAACAGTGTCATAGGCATTCGGTTCAGCACCCGCGGAGCACTTGTCACGAACACGCAGCCCGCAAAGGAAATTTTAATCCCTTTTTCCTCCATATTTACCGACCAGAGTTTTATTAGCAGAAAGCTAACTCACTCATAAGAGCCACGAGGTTTCTTTGTTAGAAAGGAACCACAGGCCTCTTGATTCAAGTTAAACAATAAGTCATAAAATGGGATCATAAAACATCCCCCCGTTCTTATCCGACGAGCTGCGCGTTCGCGTCATACACCGCCTCCTCGCGTACACGCGAGGGGTTGCGTACGACGTCAGTTGGAGGCGCCCCGTAACGTGCCTAAGTGATGTCATCGCTGGTGGCCATATTGTTCAGGTCCCGGTAGTCGTCTTATCTTAGTGTTGTTATGTGTTATTTTAGTTGTGTTTTTAGAATAAATTTGTTAAATTGAACCTAATCTCTGGTTTCTTTTATTCTGAGTGTGTGTGTGAATTATTGCGAAGAATTCATGTCCTTCAGATAAGATCTTTCTGGTGTGATCACTAATAATTAATCATATCTATCAATAATATCTTGTTTCTAGCCCAGAGGCTAGTGGTGCCACGGTTAAATGATTTAAAGAATAATTAACTACTAATTTACAGGTATTAGTTAATATTCTTAACGTAAGCAGATAGATCATAACCATCATCAATAAATAAATTATTTTTAATTGATAATTCCTCTACAATTGTATGGTGATGCCATCTGTCTGTGTTTTCTTACTCAATGTCCTGTTTTTCTGTAACCCAAACAAGAGCTGACCTCTGCAAAATACCTCTAAAACATAGTTAACAAAGTTAACTTAAGTTCAGGAGCTGGGCCACGCTTTAAACTCCTTTTGTACGTCCTAATCAGCCCTAAACTTGTCGCACCTGGCATCACCGGGCTACCTTGCTCTTCTAATCACGCACATATAAACCCTGCCTGCCTCTCATTTCTCTTCTGTCTCATTCGTTTTCGCCCCTCCCTCCCCAGCCCTATAGGTCGCCTCTCTCTCTCTTTCTCTCTTTCTCTGGGTCCTGCCCACCAGCCTTCTCTTTTTCTCTCTCTGTCTGGGTCCTGCTGACCCGCCTTCTTTTTCTCTCTCTTTCTGGGTCCTGCCGACCCGCCCCTCCAAACCCCTCCCCCTTTCTTTTGCGGCTTCCACCATTCGCAGCATCCCTGTTCCGCGCTCTCGTTCACTCCTGGACCACCCTTCTTACATCTCTCTCTAGGTCCCGTCTGGGGGGGGTCCTGAGCAGGCTCGGAAAGACTATTTTCCTGAAGACTGCGCCCCCATACTGAGTCTTCCTCCAGACCTCCAGGTCTCTTGATCATTCACGCCTTCAATAAACTGTTAAAATTCAGAATCTGTTGCATTGTTCTTGCTTGTGAATAGTTAATTCGATCCGTAGCTTGGTCCTAGCTAGTGAATTGATAAAAAACAAAATTAATAAACAACCAAACAAATAAATAAATGGAAATACAATTAAAAAGAAATGTGTAAGTAAAACTTTAAGGAAAAAAATATATGAGGAAATTAGATTAAAAATAAATACATAAACAAATAAATGAGGAAATAAAAAAGTAAAAAAAAAAAAAATATTTCCACATTCATTTATTTACATTTTTCCTTTTCCTACCACATTTGTTGATTTATTTCCACATTTATTTATCATTAATGCCTAATTATATTCACTTTTCTAACCACTTTTCTCCCTTATGTGTATAGTAATCCTGTGTGCACTTCTACCATTGGCTTAAACTGTCATTGGTCAGCTACAGGAATCAATGACAACCAATCAGGTACCCAGATATTCAGTTTAAGCCTTCTCCCAAGCACTGACGGCTCGTAGGCCCATGAGAAAATAGCTTCCCTGGAGGATTAACTGGTGAACTAAAAAATATTTACAACTTCCTTCAGAATAATTCAGTAAGTGGTGATTATATACTGTTCTGAGTAGATACTGTGATTGACAAAATGAAAATCATAGTTTTAATCACAGGCACACAAGTCCTTTTGTACAGTACATACAAATCTAGTTTTTTATGTGTTTATTTCAACATTTATTTAGTTTTTTTCAATTTTGGCAGAATCAGTCTTCGACACACAACCAACTAATCAAATCCAATATCCTCTCTCTTTCTGCTGCTGCTGACATTTTTTCTGTTACGTTTTCAGAGTCAGTTTTGATGCCCTACCAACAGGATTTCTTTCTCTCCAGTAAATTTCAGTGGCACTGTTTGAAAAGCTTGGAAATGTGCAATATAAATAAAGTTGCTCTTGTACTAATCTGTGGACTCAAACATCATTCATTCATTGTTTCCAGGAACAGAAATAATAATGATGAAGCAGTGTTTAGTATCTACGCTCAACCCTGGAATAAGCCGCCTAAAAGATGAAATGCAATAAAAAAATTTTTTGTGTGATTTCTATTATGTTTTAGCATTTTATTTGATTTATTTAAATAATTTTAATATTTTTGTCTCATGTTTTTATGCTTTGTGATGTAAAATGTTCAAGGCTGAAAAATTACAGAAGACAGGATATATTTCCATCACTTTTTTTTATTGGATCCCTTAGGCTTCTCCTCACCTTCTGCTTTTATACGCATGGGTGTGTTTCAGTGTAACCTGAGCTCCCAGATACGCAGAGCTTATTTCTACAATTCGCTTGTTCAACTTTTGCTGCTCATTTGGTGGCTACGGGAGAAACGGACAACCTTTTTGCACTCCACGTCGCCTCTCTTCGAGGAAACACTGCTGGTGCTGGTTCCTCTGATTCAGGCGCAGCAGCCACTGCTCCCTGAGCCTGAAAGGAGAGAGAAAAACACGGAAAAGTAGGAAATTTACTGCATCATGAGTATGGAAAAATAAAACATGTCTGAGATTAGATCCAAACAGTGTGTTGAGTTTTGCAACTGTGGTGTTTAAAAAAAAGAGAATTGTGATTTTAAAACAGTCATTGTCTTTGAAATTACAGCGTTCAAGAGTGGAGTCAACAGATGTCTCCACAATTAGACACTCGTCATCGATTGTTCCCATGTCTCAATTTTTCCGACAAAGAAGTCTCATTACTAATTTGCATGTCTCATAAGTGGGATAAGCCCCTCCCACCGAGACTTTCTAACAAAAGCAAAAAAAACCCCAAATGCTCTTCAAAACAAAAAACGGCCTAAATAGTCTGATTAATGCAAAATTAGGTGAAGACAAAAAAAGTTTTGTCAAATGAATAAAATCTGAAAAGTTGAGAAGTAAAAATAAATGTCTGGTTTTGAAATTCTTTTTGAGAGAATTCAGCCTGAGCCTAAAGAGTAGATTTTCATCGACAACTTATTGAAGCCTGAACCCGTTGTGTTGGTGACGGAGAGACCTTGGCTCGACGGATAATGCCGCTGTGTCAATCCGTATCAAAACGGAGAAGCATAAACTTGGCTTCAACCGATAGCGTGAACTGACACTTAAAATGAGTAAACTCTGCAAAAATTTCACAGAAAATGCTAATTCTTCACTTGAAAATTTTAGTTTTGCAGTCATTTTAGCAATATTCTATTTCCTTTATCTAATTCACCATCATTAGTTGAAACAAGCAGGGGAGGAAATAAAACCTGTCATTCAGTTTACTGCATTGTTTGTGTGGCAGAAGTATCGGTATCTGTACTCTGTATAGGCAAGTACTCAAATCCAAGTATCGGTATCGTATCGGTTTGGGAAAACAAAAGTTGTATCGTTGCATCCCTATTATAATCTCCTTTTTTTCTGTAAAAGTTTCTAGTATATCCTAGTTCTGTGTTGAAAAATGTGGGTGGTTCATTGTGGAGATATTTGATTTTCTAGACATTATTCTGAGTTTTTCTGGGAAATGTACTACTTCTATGTTTTTCTTTTGCCTTCAATGGTCCTGGGAAGCTGATCCTCTGTCACTACAGCACTTGTGTCATGGAAAGAGGAAAAAACGTGTTGGCTGAAGGACTAATCATGTTGCTTTGTGTCAGCCTGATTCTTCTGCTGATCTCCAGGATTTAAACACGCGGCCACGCTGCCTCTAAACGACATTCTCGGGCAACGACGCGATGACAGACAAACAAGCTGCAAACATGGCCGAGGCATTTAATGAACTCATCCAGCTCCGGCTCTCGCACACACAGACAGAAAGCGAGGCTGTAATAAAGTTTATTTTTAACGTTCCCCTCTCGTCCGACCCCAGTGAGTTCATCTAGACTGCTCAACCATTTGTTCACCTGCCAGAGCTTCAGTTTCCAAACACAGTTAATAAGGCAAGAAGGATGTATTTAACTGTTTCATTGTATAGTTACCAGAAACTACCCAGACCTCAGAAGCAGTGAGGGAAAACTAAGTGCTTCCCCTTAATATCTAGCAGCTTGTAGAACCACTTTTACCTGAATTAACACTCACTATTTATGTCCTGTCTTTACACGTTTCTCATATTGTCTTGCAGGAACTGTGTCATTTAATTTTTTAACATTTGAGTCTTTTTGCTCGTTTCCACTGAGCGGTACTGCATGGGTCGGTAAGCCATTTTATGGTCCAGTGTAATTAGTAGAGCGTTGGAATCTCACATGGCAAGCAGGGTTAAACCGCGGGGCGCACTGACCAGATATTTTCCCTATTTTACCCTTTTTTTTAAAAAAAAGGGGACAGATTACAATTAACACTTCTGAGAACTCGGTGGAGATGCGAAGAAATTTTCACATTTACGCACTGGAGGTGTCATGATCTCGATTTTTTAAAATCAAAATCGATTGAAATTACATCACGATCTTGCGCATCGAAATCTAAAAGGGGATCGCAACCACCTTCTCCCATGTTTACATAACGAAGCGTCACTAGCGTCCCATTCGTACTCTGTAGCAACAGTTAGCAAGCAACCGTCTATTAACTCAGATTTCCTCATCACAAGGAAACACACATTGCATTTTCCCTAACAAGTACCTCTTACCAGTTCAACCCACATCAACACCTGGTAACATTATTAACCGCTATATCACAATAAGGGCTTCCCCGTGAACAGAGCACACCTCTACAGAGCATATTAGCTGATGCTAGCAAGTAGCTATTAGCTAAGCTACAGTTAAACCATGGCTAGGACAGAGGAAGAAAGAAGCTAAGCCGCTCCTTTTATTCTCAAATCACCAGAGGAAATGTTGAGTTCCCCGTGAGTTAAGTCGACATTCTCGTTGGAAACGCTGCAGTAACTAAAAAGAGACACTAGATGGCAGCCACCCTCTGTTACTAATCATTTCTTTTATTTATTTAAACAAGATTTTTACACTTATAAGTGTAACAATTCATTGTAAATACAATAATATTGTAAATTTAAATTTGTCCTTTAATGTCTAATGTGATACATTACACAAGAACAATGGAAATTGCATTACTCATGTCTTTTGAAATAGGATTTACTGTACAAAATTTTATGAATAAAACCAATGATCATAGACTAGACTAGTCTAAAAATGGCATAGGGCTCTGCACTGTAAGAAAAAAAAGGAAAAACAATTAAAATTAAATCAAACAGGATTTGGAGAATTGTGACACCGCTATTACGCACAGAATTCAGGAGACTGAATCATATAAAAAGATTTCCATCAAAGCAACATTTCACCTGGACACCTTACCCAAAAGTATCTAAGCTAACCGGGAGCTTACAGAACAAGGAAAGAGTTACTGAGGCTTTGGAGATGCTCTGTGTCGTGCCAACCACCGGATCACGCCGGTGGGTTTCCTCCCGCTGAAGCGATAGCTTGCAGGTCAGGAAACAGTTCGTCCAGAGAGTCTGGTGGCTTCGTTTGGATTTCCAAAAGTTGACTGAAGTGACGCTTAATTCCAGCCTCCAGAGTGCCAGCGGAGCACGGATTCAGCTTCCAGAACAACATCTAACCCCACCGTGAGAAATCAGCCATCCAAGTCAAAAATCCAAAACCTCATGACTATAACCTCTGTAGAAATCTCACTATTTGATTACGCACAAATGGGTGAACATTTCAGTTCATTACGGAGGAGGAGGGCTGTTCGTCTTTTAGGTGGAACCGTTTAGTTGTTTATATGTAGTTCCCTGTTCAACTTGTTGGGGTTTATTTTAATTTAATTTAATAAAAATAAAAACCAAAATCGATGGGTAGAAAGTACTGATGTCCCGATCTCGAGATCCGATCGGGGCGATATTTTCACGTTTTTCAGTGCTATGTTAGCAGACAAGTTTTTTTTAGATTTTGATTTCATGGGAATTACAACAGTTATAGTAATAGATATAAATGACTTTAGTCTTATAAAAAGTTAAGTTACTTGCTAAAAATATATTTCTGTTTTATACAGTTCAATACTAAAGACAAAATATCGGATCGGGACTCGAAATCGGATCGGATTTTAGGTTAAAAGATTGGGATCAGAGGCATAAAATTCTGATCAGGACATCACTAGTTTTAAGAAGACTAGTTTTTCAGATTCAGTAGAGCAGCTTTAATAAAATAAAATACAAATCAATACACTGCTTTTGAATATCGAAACATCCATCCATCCATTTCTTAACCGCTTAATCCTTAATGGGTCGCGGGGGGGCCTATCTAATATCGAAACAATACTGCGATACATCGGCCTATCGATATTTTCTTAACATCCCTGCTGCCAATATTCAAGATAAAAAAATCAACTCTTTAATCTGACGGAAGCTGTTGGGTTATGTGGTTTAGATTTTGTAAAATAAACTCATGACGCTGTTAATCAGAAGCTGGATTTCCCTTATTTACGTTTCCGTCAGCTGTCCAGCTTGGGTTGGGGCCAGTAAGAGCCTTTCTAAATGAAGCGCTGGACTGGAATGGATGTATTTTCTGACCGTGACAGAGCGCTGCTCCTCGTGCGGTTCTCCTCCTTGTCCATCTGCTCGCCGTGCTGGACGATCCTCTGCTCCCAGAACCGCCTCAGCCTCTGCTTGTCGTGAATCCGAGCCGCGCTCATCGGCTGACGACAGGAAGGACGTGATGGACAGGACAAGGAAAATCCACACGCGGAAATGTCCCCTTGGGTTTCTGTAAGCTTTTGATACTTACTGAAAAGTTTTGGATGTGGTTCTTCTTAACTCCTCCTCTTAGACCTCTGTGACCTACTACTTTATCTTTGTTCTTACCTTATCTTTCTCTTTTCTTTCATTTCTTATTTTCAAAACCTCTCTTTTTTTTCTTTTTTTTTTTCAATCTTCTGACCCCTGATTCCAAATAAATAATCTCATCGTTTTAAGGCGGTGATCATGGAGGGATTTCAGTAAAACATCTCAACATCCGCTAGAACTGTAACCTTTTAGTTACAAACACTCCAGGTGGCTCTGCTGGGAATAAAAGATGAAGGAATGGGGGACGGACACCCTATTCCCACTGTTGAGCACAGTGGAGGATACGTGATGCTGTGGGCCTGTTTCTCTCCAAAAGGCTCAGGGAAGGAAACGCCCTGAGGTTTGAAGCTGTCTCTTTAGCGCCGACCTGTAAGTAAAAGTCCAACCAGTTTGTGTCCAGGACATGCAGGATCTGCAGACGTGTTAGCTGGCCTCTGGCTGACCTTTGACCTGTACATACATAAATCGCAAGTTACTTTTAACAGACCAATTATAATTATAACTTATTGAAAACTGCACATCTACTCTTAAAATGCACTGCTCAACGCACAATCCGTAGTATTCTAAATTTCGAATTACTTAAAAACTGTACAGTACCCTGTTTTTGCAACCATAGTACGTGATATAAATATTTTCCTTTCTTCTGTAATAATTGTGTGTTTCTGTTCTGTCTGTACATCCTTTTTTTGCTGCTGTTACAGCCAAATTAAAGGACTATTCTATTCTATTCTATTCTGTTCTACAAGTTCTGGATGGATGGAGGGAAAGCCAGCCCTGGCGATTCACACTGCAGATCAGGTTGTTCCCTACAGTTTGGTTCTGTCCCGTTCTATGGATGAACCGAGGCAGACGGTGACGGACGAACTGTTCCCCAGCCGGCTAACGCCTCTGTAGAACCTTCCAGAACTTCGTGAGTTTATTTGTCCAGCAGACACAAAATCAATCATCTTCCCTGCAGAGAACCCGACGAACTGAACAAGGTAAGAACAGGAGAGACGGTAATAAGTGTGGCTGAAAAAGATGCAAGAATATTTACACTTTTATGTAAATGACCATAAAAAAACTCATTTTTAAAAGGTTTTTCCTAAAAACAAGCTTTTTTTTTAGTTACATTAAAAATAGTTTATTTTTTGTGCTTATCAATATTTTTTGGCACCACAGCTCCCTGAACTTTTATGGTAGTTTTTTTTTTTTTCTCCCACTTTTTAAATTGTAAAGTGGAAGGAAAATGTGGTCATTCCAGAATTGGAGGACAATTTAGGTGTCAAAACGTTCAAAAACTATACCACTTAATACTTTTCTGTCATGTAATTACAAAAACCAAGTAACAGATTATCGAATAATTAATTTCATTTGTCCCGCTCATGCGTCATGGTAAAGATATTTTATTTGTTCTGCGCTTTTGCCAGTTCAACCCTGTTACAGATATTCAGGAACCTGAAAAAGTATCTGTTTCTTTTTAAAAAAAGGGGTTAATAAATCCTTTCGAATTATGTAAATAATGCCACATTCACATTAAGTAATTATTTAATTTCAGATAAAGCTTGAGTCATAATCATTTAAGCAACCTTTACAATCCAGCACATGGTAACAGGGACTGAATGGACAAAATACTAACCCTGTTACTCTAATTACACACATAAATACATGCAAACTGTGGAATGTCGTGTTACTGATAGCATCAAGGAAAAACTTAGCTACATTAGTAGTTGATAAAAAAGCTTTTTTTAATTAAATTGTCATATTTGAAAAAAAGATTAGTAACAGGGCTGCTTCGGTTAGTGTGGCACAATCAGGTAAGACTGAAAAGAGTAAAAAAAAAATGAAAAAACACAAGAGTGGCTTCACCTACACATGTTAGCATCAGGCTTGATGATGTCACATTATCTGGGTCATGTGACTCCCTGTTTTCCCTCCTTTTCTGCTATGCTAAATATGTTTTAGTTACAGGGTTGCGCACATATTGTGGGACAGAATTCATTGCATTATTATTATTATTATTTTAAAATGTGTTGATGATTATAGGAATAGATTTAACAATTACTAGAAACAGGTTTCTACACAATATTGCCAAAGAAGTATATGTAAATCTTTTTTGTAACATTGAATTATGTTTGATGAATTATTAAACATTATAAAATGATATTAGATTTCTCTTTCTTTTTTCTGCTGATTTTTACTTTGTATATTCCTAGCACATGCTAGCTACAGAAAATTTAACACAACTTGTGCGTTTGAGCAAATTTTCATTGTTTTTCTATGCAAGATAACGTTGCAAACTTTTGTTTTTCTGCTTATTCTACTTTTTTTTTTACAATTCAGCAAATATTCTGCAGTTGCCCTCAACGTCTTCAGCTATTTTCAGAAAACAGATTTAGCTTACAGCATTCACACTGCAGTTTCACAGGAAATTATCTTTTTCTAGTTACAATTTGCTTTAGAACGAGAATAATTTAAGATGCAAACATGTGTTTTGCACATGGATTGTTTGATTTATTTTGTGGGTGGGACAGGAAACGTCTTAATTCTGGAATAAACCAGCGACATGTTATTTTTTTAACTGGTGTGCATTTATATTCTACACCCTCAACTCTGGTGTCACTAAATGAAATCTAGTTTGTAAGATAATTCCACCTTTTCAATATTATATTAACCCAAACAGGATCAGAAACAAACACTAAACAAGTTCTTCCTAACATCGACCTCGCTGGTTTCTCCGTTTATTAAAAAATAAAAGGCACTAAACATGTTTCATCCTCCAGTCTGTGGCTGACCATCTCTGATTTGCTCATGGATCAGAGGGAGGATTAACACCCAAACCCTCTCTGCACATCCAGAAACCTGCGGCCGCACGGCTCAGCCAAACGGCGCCAGGATCTGAACAGCAGCTTTAGACGTCTTAACGCTCCCAGCACGGCAGCACAGACTGGATATGTGACCTTGTCTGAACCAAAATAGTTAGCTCCAAGCTAAACTGGATAGCTAACTATAGCTTTGAAGTAAATATTTAACTCAGACCTGCAGGTGTATTTGCATATTAGCAGAGAAGCGGATGTGGACTATCAAAATAAAAGCGTTTTACCAGAAAAATCTCCGTTTAAACTCCTGCTGTTACCCAAGAGCCATAAATGAAGACTGGGAAAAGCTTCCCGCAACAACGCGGGATTGGTTTGATGATGAACCGTGAGTTTTCCACCACGATGGAGAACGGGTCCCCAAGGTTCTGGTTGTTCTTTAAAAAGACTGAAGGACAAATCAAATTACTCCCAGCCAGGTGGACTGGAAGCTGCTGCACTCCAAAAAAAAAAAGCTTGCTGAGTGAACGTATTAAAATTATGTAAATCATTTCCACCCACAAGAATTATATGATGTTTCAGTAATACTATTCCGTCACCTTTTTTCATGAAACAAAGGGAATTGGCAGGTCTTTATAATATTATAATGATGTTTAGTTAAAAATGGAAATGAAGTCATATGTGTTATTATATACAAGCTTTCTGAGTTCTTGTGTAGCAAAGTGGTTAGTGCAGATGCTCAGAAAACTGAGCAGCTTTTTCTGAGATTGAGTCCGTCCCCTGCTTTTTATTTTTGAGCCTTATATCAACCTAAATGTATTTAAGTTGAGCCAACATGTCTACATTTAGTTCACTCAGCAGAATTCCTTAATGCTAAATCGAACCAAATCAGTTGGGTGGAAATGATTCATATCATTTTAATGTGTTCACCCAGCAAGTTTGTTTTTTTTGAGTGTGGTTGCACTCAGTTTTAGTTATTGGAATCACATTCAGGAGCTGAACATAAAATTCACACCACACTTTTCAGGTTTTATTTTCTTATTTTGTAACAAAAGAACAAAAAGCAGAGAAAAGAAAGAAAACTAAATATGAATGGTCTAATTCAGGGGTGTCAAATTAATTTTCATTTTGGTCCAAATCATGAATGTCTTTAAAGTGCCAGATGTGGCAAAAATTATTGATAAAACTGTCTTTAAATTTAAAAAAGAATATTATTAAATATATGTCTCTGCATCCGACAAATACTTCTTAACATAAAACACTGAACATTTTTTCCCAGTGATGGGATTTAGGACTATTCGAAAGAACAATCATTTGATTTGACAAATAAATAACATTTAGGAAAATAAATAGAACTTTAATGTATTATTTATGAGGTACTCTAGAGTTTAAAGGGCTACAAAAATGGTTCAGGCGGGCTGGATTTGGCCCCCGGGCTTTGAGTTTGACAGGTCATGAAAGCCCATTAAATCAGGTCAGATATGTAGTAGAAATGTGAAATTGTTTTTGAATTTGGAGCATTCTAGACTGAGAAAAGCCAGAAAATTTATTTTTTACTCATGTGGCTGAAATACAACAACTCCCAGAATGCACTTGCTTTGCTTCCCTGAGGCCACTCACAAACCACGCCTACAGGCTTGCTTTAACAGGAGAGTGGAGGTAGGCTAATGCGCTAAGTAGTTTGCAACACCGTTAAACACTAAATGAAGAAGAAGAAGAAGGCTTGTTTTCTTACATTGATCTTGACTCTATAAATCGCTAGTTAGTTGATACATTTCTATCGAAATGGTGCAAAAGTTGTACATTATAGACTTGTGGAGGAAGGCTGAATGTTTACCGTAACTGATTTTGCAGTAAATACTTACTGTACTACTGACTACCTGGCTTGTTTCCGTTCTTCAGAATATATTTTGGGATAAAAAAGTGAGCATAATATATATTACACAACTTAGACCTTCTCATTAAAAAGATGATGACAGCAAAAGAGTAGCTTAGCAGCTTTTTCCTCCAATTGAAATCACAATTTCTCTAAGCTGAAACATTCTTTAGGTCAACATATACTCTAAAATAGCAATACTAAAGGTTTATAACAAACACAACAAATGTGATGTATAACGTTTATTTAAAAAGTATATAAAATAACATTTTTGACACTCAAAGCTTTTCAATAGCTTCTGCAGCTTCCTGAAATCCCCTTCTGCCATTTCAACTTCAAAACTACCTTCCATTGTGATTAGCCTATGATTTAAACTTTCTCCAGCAAGAGGCTGTTAGCTTAGCTTCCACAGAAAGATGGCGGACGCGACACCTTTACTTTCTGTGAGTGAGATCCCTCCCCATATGGGCGTGGTGAAAACATGCGTAACTACCACGCAATACTGGCTTTATTCTTATGGCTCTGGCCAAAAATCCTCCGATGACGCAAAATGACGATTTTTGCGTCATCGGACGACTTTTTTTCAAGCCTAAAAAAGCAGAAATCTCTCTTTTCTCAGGGGGATATGGGCGGGGGGGGGGCACGGCCATTCGAAAATACTGCTGGTTTTCTACTGATACAAAGCTTAATGCTAAATGCTGAAGTATACCTTTAAGATGATGTTTGGAATTGAACCCAGAGGTAGGTTGTAAAATAGTTACATTTACTTTAGTAACTTTTTGGAAAATAACTTTTTGCTATTCCTACTTGAGTAACATTTCTTGCTATTTTACTCACAGCGAGTAACTTCCCTGATTCTGACCAAAATAGCACAAGACGCAGGCAGAAATTTATGTTAAAGTGAGACCTGTTGTCTCTACACTGGATCCGTTGTTCTAATTTTATTTTTTATTTATTTACGTTCAGTAAACACATCATCACCGGAAGTACCTTACCTTGTTCAAACATATATTCACTTTAGTTTCATAAGTTTTGAATTGAATAAAATTGATTTTGAAATTTTTTTTTCTCCTTTGCCTGGATGTATTTTGTAACGAAATACTATAAAATTTTTGCAAATTCCACTCCTTAAAACACCTAAATATGGAATTATCTATACTTTTGTTTGTCTAATGAAATAAAAAAATAAAAATTAGATCATCTGAACGGCTACTCTTCACTGCTACTTAAGTAAAAATATGTCAAAGAAGTTCTGCTCTTACTAGAGTATAATTTGTACTCCACCCACCTCTGGTTGTATGGTGACATTAACAACAGGGTCGGTTCTAGACAGGGGCCAGCTGTACTGAACATCATTTTCCAAAGATGACATTCCCTGCTACAGAAACTGTTACCGATAAACATTTATTGCCTTACCAGTTTTACTTTAACAGTTGATTTAAAATGAAGGTGTTGAACTTTTAGATCCAGCCGTACTGAATCAGCATTTTGATTTGCTAGAACTACAACCTGCTCACTTAATGACATATTGCAACCCGTTTTCTTTTTTTATTTAATTCTGTCGTTCCGTGCCCTCATGAAAAGAAAAAAAAAAATTCCCCTTGGTAAATTTGATAAAAAACTGTGGATGAATGATCCTACTCTCCGAGAGGTACTCCCCTCACCATTATTGATTATTACTTGATTATTAATGTTGCCACTGGTGAATGTGTATGCGAACTTGGATTTGGGTTTTGCGTATATCAATGTCTGTTAAAGAGGTTTTTTGAGATGAAAGAAACTGGAAGCATCTAATTTGCTAATTTTTTTGAATATATTACCTCTTGGGGTGAGAATTAATGCTTTTCACGTCATTTCAAAGCTTTAATGTTTCTTACAATGTAACAAATTCTAAATCAACTTTTGACTTAATTGCTTTTAAATCTGTACATTAAAATCTGATTAGGTAATCTTACTTAAAAAAAGCGTGCAAACCAATTGCACTTAAAATAATAAGTACGCAGCACTAGGTAATTATGTGTTGGAGGCACTAATGTATAGAAAGTAAAATGAACATGCAAGATATTAAGGCAAACCAGTACAACATACTTAAACTTAAGAATTTTAAGTTTTAATTAAACTTGTTATTTAGTTCTACTTTTCATTTTTGATGAAACCGCCATCACTGCCATTTAAATATTTTTTATTGACAATTACTCTAGCTTTTCAGTTTTATTCATTCAGATTATTAAATCAACAGTACTTTACAAAGTTAGTGAACACAAATTTACTTTAAAAACTCCTTTTTTTTCTTAATAAAAAAGTATAAATCTTATTTTGTGTTGTTCATTGTACACAACACGTACTGCATGTGAGGCAGTTTTGTTGCCTAAAAATTATAGTCGAACTGCAATCACTGGGGGGGGGGTTTGGTTGGGGGGTTTGGAATCAGAACTGATCAGCGTTCTGTGATATCAACCGGAAATCCGTGATTTGTAAACCTCTTCCAAGTTTCAAAAACATGCCCCTAAGAACCATGGGAAATATGATAATTAGGTCACTCTGATTGTTTGAGGTACTTTCGTTTAGCAAGTAACTAAAACTTAAACCCTGAGTGACAGTAACTTAAGACTTTATTAAGACGGGTAATTTAGCAGCTAGTAATAGTTATGCATAGGTAGAGATTAGAATCATGTACCCAGGTAGAGATTGTTAGTAGCTAGACCACTTAGCTGAAGTCCTGGGTTATGCCTGGGGAGTCTTATCCGTTAAAAGGGAGATTTTATCCTTCCCACTGTCCGCTTCATGCTTGCTACAGTGTAGTGCTCAGTGTGAGGGATTGCTGAGAATTCACGACGCAATCTTCTGTGGTTCTCTAATTCCTAAATTAAACATTGTATTGTAATAACTCTTCTTGTAAAGTGCCTTGAGATGACATCTGTTGTAAAATGGTGCTATATAAATAAAATGAATTGAACTTTGTCAAGTTGACTTGAAATAAAACTTACACCATGCAAAGGTCACTCAGAATAAACAGTAAGATGTACATTTTTTTTGTATCCAATTACATTTTAATTTATAAAATGTATGTAGTAGCTTATCTTAGTTTATCTGAATTTATTTCAATTTCTATATTCCCCATATTTGGAACCAACTCCTGGATTAATGCAAAACTGCAGACACTGAACCATTTCAAATCAAAAATTAAAACGTATCTATTTAGACTGCTTATCAGTAACTGATACAACTTTTGCTTTCATTCTTTTTAATTACTGTTACATTTTTCTGTTTTTTCATAATTTTACATAAATGTTCTCTTACACTCTAATCACTAAATGTTTTCTTTTCTTTTAATTACATAAATTATCTTTTATAAATGTTCGTTTAAGATTTCTTTTAGTGATTCTATGTTTTGATTTTTCACATTTTTCAAATCATGTAAAGCACCTTGAATTGCCTTGTGTTGTAGTGTGCTATACAAATAACATTGCCTTGAGGTCATGGTAACTTTTCGATTTTAAAATATTTTGGGGGGAGGGTTGGGAATGTGGTTTTATCTGGGGTCATTTTCATCGGTTGAGCACTTTGAGATGCAATTCTGGTATGAAAAACGTTTTATAAATAAAGCTTGCTTTGAAACTAATGGATAAATAAACTTGGAAATAAGTCAATTAATATGTAAATACATAATTACTTCTATTTATTAACGTTAAGTTTTATTTCATCATACTTTTATTTATTTAACTCCAATTTTATTTATTTTCACTTGTGGCAGGATCGATCCTGTCGGAAGCCACTGCATAACTATTCCGGTCCAGCTGGGGGCGCTAATGCGCCCTTGTGCATCAGCAGAGATAAAGCAGAGGAACCCGGAAGTGAGGCTTCCTGTTTGTTTGTTTCCCTCTCCTCGGGATCTTGTTGGGGGGAAATATGGCAGTCAACGCCGTCCACCTGGAGTCCGACGCCTTCCTGGTGTGCATGAACCACGCCTTGAGCACCGAGAAGGAGGAGGTGATGGGGCTGTGCATCGGGGAGGTGGAGGCGTCCCGGATCGTCCACATCCACTCGGTGATCATCCTCCGCCGCTCCGACAAGAGGAAGGACCGGGTGGAGATCTCCCCGGAGCAACTGTCCGCCGCCTCCACCGAGGCGGAGCGGCTAGCGGACAGCACCGGCAAACCCATGAGGGTGGTGGGCTGGTACCACTCCCACCCGCACATCACGGTGTGGCCGTCCCACGTCGACGTTCGGACCCAGGCCATGTACCAGATGCTGGACCAGTGCTTCGTGGGGCTCATCTTCTCCTGCTTCATCGAGGACAAGAACACCAGGACGGGCCGGGTCCTCTACACCTGCTTCCAGTCCGCGCAGGCGCAGAAGGGCTCCGAGTACGAGCGCGTGGAGATCCCCGTGCACGTAGTGCCGCGCGGGGCGATCGGGAAGGCGTGCCTGGAGTCCGCCGTGGAGCTGCCGCGGATCCTGTGCCAGGAGGAGCAGGACACTTACCGCCGGATCCACGGGCTGTCTCACCTGGACCCGGTCACCAAGATCCACAACGGCTCGGTGTTCACCAAGAACCTGTGCAGCCAGATGTCCGCGGTGAGCGGCCCGCTGCTGCAGTGGCTGGAGGACCGGCTCCAGCAGAACCGGCACAGCGTCGCGGAGCTGCAGCGGGAGAAGGAGCGGCTGCTGCGGGAGCTGGCTGCGCTGTGAGCCGCTGTCCGATGATGGGCGCATCCGCTCTGTTATCTGGTGCTTCGGGCGGGACTCGAACCTGCAACCATCAGTCTGTCTTATTGCTGGGGAAAAAAACATGTTTTCTATGTAAATAAAAGAGGTTTAGGTTTAAATCGTCTGTGCAAAAGTATTTGGTCACCGCTAAGAAGAGGCGCGTTGGAACTAGTTACACTTACTGCAGTAACCTTTTCAAAAAACAAATGATTTTTTTTACTTGAGTCACATTTTATGAAGTATCACTACTCTGACTTGCTTGTAACTTTACTGAACCACAAAATATACACTTTCAGTTTATCTCTGTAGGCTACATAATCTACACCATTTAACATTTCTGCTGAGACTGCTGCAGGTCTACCTTTACTCTGGTCTAACATATTTACATTACCTACTGCAGGTTTTGGTTTCATCTTTATATATTTGTCTAGTTGTTAATGTTTAAATATGATTCAAAACTACAACGTATTAGAGTCATTGTAAACAAAATACAAATGTTTTTAGGTACATTTTCATTCAAAAAACTCAATTCTGAGATTAAAGTCACATATTTTTCAGAAAAAAATCGGAAATTCTCTGTCAATAAGTAGCAAAAGTATGAGTAAAAATTCAGAATTTCAGAGATTAATTGCACATTTTTTAGAAAAATCGGTTCTCTGTCACAAAAGTACTTTTTTTTTCTCGAGTTTTCGGGGGAGGGCACGACTGATGTAGAAAAATAGTAGAAAATTTACTTACATTTTCGTTATCTAAACTTGGATATTTATTTATTTAGAAAGTCAGAACATTGTAATAAAAATGTATGCCTTTAATCATAGAACTTAGTTACTTTTTTTGCAAATTTTCTACATAAGATAATTGCTTTTTTTCCAATAAAATCTATGCAATTGATCTTTAAATTTCTGTGTTTCAATTCGTAATTTTATGACTTTTGTGACAGAATTTCTCAATTTTTTTTCTGGAAAATATTTACAACTAATCTCAGACATTCAGATTTTTTTTGTTATTACTATTCTACTACTTTTCTACTGAATTTCTGGGGTTTTCTGGAAAATATGTGTCTTTAATGTCAGGATTTCTGATTTTTTTTTTGGGGGGGGGTGGGAATTTACTCGAAAATATTTTTCTTTTGTTTTCAGTGGCCCTAATACTGCGTCGTAAAAAACACACTGTTCAGTACTAGAGTAGCCTTTTTTTTTTTTTTACGAAATACCTTTTTACTCTTGAGTAACTTCCTGGATGACTACTTTGTCCTTTTCGGATAGGGTTGTAATCAAACAGCCCATAATCCAGAGTGATATATGTTTGGAATAGGATTAGGGCCACAAAAAAAGATAACTTTTATTTATCAGAGATGCAAATCTCAGAATGATTTTTTTTCCCCCTTATATTCTGACTAATGCAGGTGGACACCAGGGATCAACCAGCTTCAGTGACAGAGATGTGTGTTATATTTACAGTCTATGGTGCTAACCCTCCAAGAAGATAAACTTTTTGTACAATGAATATGTTGGATTTAAGTGATTTTACATGTAAAAACTAAAAGGATTGCGATCTGAAACATATGGAAATTCTGTACAACATAATTGAATCCTGCATCAAGATTTTAAAGAACAGTCTATTTTTTTATTAGTTTTAGCTGTGTGTGGGATTTAAACTTTCCACCTGAAATAGTTTAAACAGGAAAAACAGTTTCAAGTGCTGATGATTCACCTGCACAGTCAGAAGAAGGGTTGCAGAATGGGTAGATTACTGAACCCCAAGGTCAAAAAAGACAAAAACATAGTCTAAGGACAAATATTGGACTTCAGGTTAACTATCTGTACATTTTTCATTGTCTGAAAGCTACATGTTCCTCAGGACTAAAAAGTACATTTTTGTACCATCTATTTTAACAGGATGCAATTTCTGGTTATTATTTTTGTTACTAAAAAATAAATTCATTTGCAAAGTAAGATTTATGTAAGTTTTGGTATATGCCATATTTCCCCCCCCCCAACGGAAGAGAATTAGGGCCACTTAAAAAAAAAAGATTTCTGTCTTCGCAAAATTCTGATGTTTTTTCTCACAGTTCAGACTTTTTTTCTTAAAATGCTTAGTTTTTCCTCAAAATTTGAATATTTTTCTCAAAATTCAGATTTTAAATTCAGAATTCTGAGATTAAAGTAAGAATTTTTAGTGTAAAAAGTCTAATCTTTTTTTCTTCAGTGGCCCCTAACCCTTTCCCCTGTTATTAATACTTTTTTAAAAGCATAGTTTTGTAATCAAACAGCTAACTTTATAAGGTATCTTTCTGTGATATAAAAAAGAAAAGGCAAACTGATTTTCTTAAATTATTTTGACGTAAAATTTGGGGCAGATACTGCGGTTTGCAGGCGGTAAATCTCCTGCCACGATTGACTCCCATTATATGGATGTACGCTGATCCTGACTGGATATAAAATTTCCCTGAAGGATTCCCAACTTGTCTGGGTGGGTAAATGAACTAAATATTTGCTAAAAAAAATAAGGTCCACTTTCACACAGGTGGAGACTGTATTTCAGCAAACCAAGTTTCTTATTTCCAGATTCAAGTCCCATGTAAAAACGGCTTAAGTTGTTAAAGCTTGAAGACTTTGCAGATGGTTTCCCTTTAAAGGTCCCGTTGGTAAAGTTAGTGGAATTACTGCTTACTTACAGCTAGGGATGCTCAATACTGACTTTTCTCTTTTTACAAATGTTCAATTAGGGCTGGGCGATTAATCAATCAAATTTTATTAATCTAAATTTTCTGTTTATAAAGATGTAATTTTTAGAAAATATAGATTTTTTTTTTTTTTTTTTTACTAATGCACTACTTAGACTCAGAGTAATGTCAATCTGGCCATGTTTTTTTTAGTTGGACTTTGAATTCCAGTCAGCTCTGGGACAGGTTTATTGAAATAAAAGCAAGTTTTTGAAAATATTTTTCAGCACTTGCAATTTCTTTTTAACAGAAAAAAAAGACAGGAAAAAAATCTCTTAAAATCAGAAATCGGATTTCGTATGAAAAATATTTAGTTTTGAAGCCATATCGCCCTGCTTTATATCCGATATACCGATATAGTTTAAACATTAATTCCCGATACCGATATCCCTGATAGACGTTTACGTAAAGGTTTTAGGTTGGTTCAGAAACACAAAACCATAAGACGCATTGCGAGTTATGCCGAATAAACAATAATATCTCAAAAACGATACATCTGATCTGATACATTTTGACATTTTGAGTGAGAAGTGGTTGAAGAGTTTGATGTTTAAATGTGAGTTCTTCTCAACGCCGATACTTCTACCACACAAATACATGAAATGAATTGGAAGACATGTTTTAATTTCTTCTCTGCTCGTTACAAAAAATGATGGTGAATCAGATAAAAACAATTTATATTAATAAAAATGGCCACAAAACAAAAATTTCAAGTGAAAAATAAACATTTTCTGTCAAATTATTGTGGGGTTTTACACATTTTAAGTATTGGTTGACGGTATCGGTTAACTTTAGCTAAGTGCTAATGTTACAAAGTAATGTGATATTAAATACACTGAAAAAGATAAAATTTTAAAAATACAAACTTTAAAAGTGTCTTTTAATGTCAATATGTATATTAAAAGGGTGTCCAGAAAAAAGCAGATTTGACCCAGAATTACATTTAAAAAATTTTTTTATAAAAAGTAATTTTATTAGAAAAGTAAAGCCTATAACAATAAATCGATATTACGTTCTAATTTTGGACGATAATTGGCCCTACTTGGAGCGTTTTAAACCATATAGTTCGCCCTATAAACTGCCAGATTCAACTTTTCCCACACTTTTGACCCTGTATGTGAGAGAATAAATTAGTGATAACATATTTACCTACAACGATTACTTCCCAGAATCTTTCAAGTTCACAGACTCTATAATAATCCAGTGTTATACAACAAACTGGTGCATGATGATTTCTCAGATTAGGTTCTTTTCTGTGTTTCAAACAAAGTTCTTTCCCGCCTTTTTGACAAACACTGGACGTCGTCAGCATATCGCCCAGATGTTAGCAGAACTCCATTGGCTGCCTGTGCACTTTCGGGTACTTTTCAAAATCTTATTATTTGTTTTTAAGGCCTTAAATGGCTCTTATTATTTCCTTTCAGAGCTGCTCATCCTGTATATACAGGGCAGATCCCTCCAAACTGCTGACCAACACTTAGTATAAAACCCATGAGACTCCATGAGTGAACATCTTTGATCTGCCCCCCAAAAACTTCCTCTAGAAGTCAGACTTTCCACATCCATCCAAGTGTTTGGATCTCCTGTAAAGACACACTTTTATGCTCTCGTTTTAGTTCCTAATTTATTTTTTCATGTTTTATTATTGGCTTTTCTCCAAGTTTCTGTAGGTTGATATTCCTGGGGTAGGCCTATACTGCTTGTTTTTATTCATTCCTTCTGCTTTGTGCTTGTATTGTTTTGCACTTTGGTAAGCTCGCAGGCTGTTTTTAAGTGTGCTGTTTTAAATAAATGGTATGGTATGATGCGCTTTGGTAGAAAGAATTGGTTACAACTGGATTGTTTACAGATATGAAACAGAAGCTTGAGTCAACAGGCAGCAAGAGAAATTCGAATTATTTGTTTAGTCCGACTGAAATCGGACTTTTAAAATGCATTCATGCACCTTAGCACAGCTTAAGTCAAACCGGACTGGAGGTCGAGAAATCGGACTAAAGTATCCCGATAAAGCAATTGGAGAATCAAATTTTTCGCTGACATTGGTAGCTGAGCTTTTAGAAGCCTTGGCTCTCCCACTTCAGGAAGTAAAAATACCCTATATTTATTATATAAATCACTGATCATATTCAAACTACTGTATAGAAATTTTGGGAACAACGTACAAAACGTATAAGGAAATCCAAATTGATTTTTTGCAAAAAAAAGAAGATTACAAGAAATAATCACAGGTATCCGTCAAACCCATTATTAAATTAAAAACATTATAATTCTACGAAACATTTTGAAATGTATGTATGAGGCCAACAAAAAATGCCTTCCTGCTAATTTAATGAAAAGATTAAAAAAGTTATGAAATATTTATAAAACAATTGTAAAGCAGAGATGTGTCTCAATATATGGGGTAAATAAATGGAATAAACTGAGTACAGGAATTAAAATTGCAAAACAATATTTACCTTTCACAAGCTTATAAAAAAAGAAACGCTGCTACTTTGCGCGCTGACGCAGACGTATTGATGGAAACGCTTTGGTTCTCCGTTTCTTTCTCTCCGTTCTCCATTGATTTTCCTATGTTGCAAAGCAATTCATGACCAGGACAGCAGGGGGTGCAAACTTTACAAGGCGGTTCTGCCTACTATCACAGCGTGGTTTCAGTTATTTTCTTCAGCCTGTGAACGCATTTTCCCGTCAAAGACCAATGGAAGACAGAAAGTAAGTTTTGATTAAGCTGTAAAGATTTTTACTAGAAGTGCAGCTCATACAGTACTCTAAAAAGGCATGGAAACAAACACAGCAGCCTTTTTGTTGTTTCTCTACACCTCCTTGTGTTCAAAATCGCCAAAAGAACAGATTAGATAAATTATCTTTTCAATATAAAGCGTGTAGTGGCCAAACGCTGCATTGACACCGTTCTGGTGTGGCTGTTGCAGAGCTGACCAATCACAAACATACGCTCTCCGTTGGCGGATAGTTAGAAACCTGTGGTCTACTCCATCCAACGTTGCGTAGTTGACAGAGAGGGCTGACATAAATAGATAATGGTGATGCGTCTATCCGTTTCGACGTAGACGGAGGAGTATGAACTCGGCTTTAGCATACCGTCAAAGAAATTCTAATAAAGAGAGAACTCCCACTCTCATGGTACTTCCGGGTTCTGAACTGGTTGCAGTTCCACTCTGGTTCCATGTGAGGGCGCTCTCATGACGAGTGAAGAATGAATAGAGGTCTATGGAGCATTACCCCTAAAAATTCACTTTTCTCAGGATATCATTTTTTGTCCAGTAATTGAATATTTTTGTTCGAAAGAAGATGCAGAAATTACACATTGCTGGGTGTTAGATTTCTTAGACTCACTTATTTGCTTAAAAAAAGTACTTTAAACTGTTAATGACGTCATACACATCGTACAACTGCTTTACGGCAATCCTTGTTTTTCCCGTTTAAATTTCACATTACATACATAACCATAGGCACCATAACAGTGCTAGCAACCAAAAAAAGTTGTTAGGTTGAAAAAAAGAACTTGGGCGAAAAAGTCCGCCTTAACATTCTGGTACAGCTGCGGATGCTACGATGCCCTCAAGCGGTACATCTGGTTGTAATCAGTCCTTCACTGACCAATCAGCGGTCATTAGCAAAATGCTAGCGAGTTATGGGCAACAACAACTCAACCTGTAAGAAAGAAAAAAGGACATAAATACTCGTTCATTCACCTTTCCTCCTATAACTCATGTTGAACTTGTAAAACCTACAATCAAATCTTAGATTTCTCAACGGCAATTGGGTGAAAGAGACAAATTTAGCCGTCTAGCTCCATAGACTCCCATTCATCTTGCACTCATGGTGATCACCCCCAGTGGTACTCTGGTGCAACTGCAACCACATTTCGGTACAATGGGACTGAATGAAGAGTGGGACGGCTTTTCTAGAACGGCTTTAATGCCGTTCTGAGAAACTTCTGGTTTATCTACAGCAAATATTTACAGTAGAGAAGCTGCTGTTTTATTGTCTTTGTTTAAAACATTCCTTAACATCAAAGTGCCTCATCAGTTACTTACGGGAATACTTTAATCTTTATAAATCGGGGGTTTCCAGTAGGCTAGAGGCTTTTTTCCCCCTAAAATTACAGTTTTTGAAAAAACACAACATTTGTTCATAAATCATTCTAGTTAAGACGGAAAACTGTAACATTAGCTCTGTTTCTCTTGCAATCGTATCTTGGTGTTCACAGTTGACCTTGCGCTCCATACTGGTGGAGTTCTCCTTGTTTCAAAGCGGACGTGTCACTGTCGGGGGTGGGCAGCGGGGTCGTGGGATCCAGAAGGGCACAGTTGTGGGGCAACACGTTTCCTCCTTTAGAGGACAACAGGCTGATGTCCTTCCACAGAGCTTCAGCCTGCTGGGATTGTTTAGCCACCAGCTCCTGGAGCTGCTGGATTGCGTCCTGGTCCATCCGTCTCCGGTGGTCCTGGAACTGCTGTGTGCTCTGAAGAAAATCAATGTTGAGAGAAAAATGGGACCAATCAGAATGTCTGAAATGACCAGCAGTCCATGACTAAGCCAATCAGATGGAATCAGTCTAGCGCCTCAGCTAACTGCTCAAACTGGATTTAACAACAACACGGTGGGAGTTTATGAAGAACTGTAGCTGTATGAGTAGAGAACGATATTTCTGTACAGTAAAACCTTTCCAGTCCCAAATTTCCAGAGTTCGCCATCCATTTGTATACATTTTAAATATTAAAAACTAGGGCTTTCAAATTATTTAACACTTGAATCCAATTAATCACGGGGGAGCTATGAATTAATCAAAATTAGCATTCCTAAATATGACTGAAAAACAAAATATTTTGGTGTGAATAAAGAACAAAACTGGTTGCTTCTGTTCTTTTTTTTTATAGGAAATACAGGAGAGAACCATTAAACGAGCAGGGGGCTAGATTTCTAAAATAAATTATTTTCATGGGAGCACGTTGGTGCAGCTGGTAGCGCAGCTCACCTCACAGCTATTGGATACAATATATGGGTTCGATTCCTGCAGTGGGATAAAAAAAAAATTATAAAAAAAATTCATGTTCAGTTTTGTAATTGTATTGGGTAATGAAGCATTTACTAAGTAAAATGTGTAATCCCATTATGTTGAACAGTCTGCGATTCAGTGGCTGAATTTCCCGCGCTTAAACGAGGATGTAACGTCAAATCTACATTCTTGCACGTTTTCGATTTAAAAGGAAGAAGGAAAAGAAAGAAGCCGGACTTCAGACGTGGTTGGTTAAACACTATTAATTACTTTGTCGCTAGACATGTTTTGGATAAAGACGGCTTGCTGTGGTGTTGATTACAGTAACAGATGGTCCAAGCAGTCTGTCAGAGAATGGGCTTGACCAGCTTCACCAGCTGTGGGGGGGGGGGGGGGGGTCATCATTGGGGCTCGATCAGGGCTGTTATCTCCTTCCACACGAGTAGCGGAGTAGGTGACCGGTCGGGTAGCGGCAGAGCAGTGAAGTCGCCGTGTGACTGGTCAGAGAAGCCATGGCGAGCCTGCAGTGTCGGGGAGGAAGAATCCTGATAGCCGGTATAGCAGCAGAGAAGCAGGAGGTTTCCGCGGTGATCAGAGAGCTGGAGTCGGTTTGATCGGCTAGAAGGCTACAGATTCGGAGTCTCCACAGACTGGATGATCCCTGGTTAGATCAGTACTGGGTCAGGAGCTGGAAGCATGAACTAATGGATATCTGAACAGTGGCGGCTGATGTAATTTTCTCCAGGGGGCACTATGATGATTGCTAGATGTTAGGTATGCGAAACAATATTTTTTTTAAACCAAATTAATTACACGGTTGCTGTGAATTAATCCTAACTAATTAACATTTCTAAATATGACAAAAAAACTAACATTTTTAGTGTAGAGAGACTAATCTAATAGCCGTAGCTCTTTTTACATTAAACCTAAACTAGAGATTAATAGATTTTTGTTTTTAACTCCAAAATCACTTTCACAAATGGTCCTTTTAAACTATTGCTCTTTTAGACACTTGCTAACACAAACTAACTGGCTAACATTTTCTGTATGTAAAGCTGTTTCTTATTAATGTTGGAAAACCCTGATCATCCTCTTAATAGGACTATCCTACGACAACAGAATGATTTCAGTCAGAGGATTCAACAGTTTCTCTAGAACAGACTGCTACTGTAGAGGAGGAAACACTGAGCGGTCTATAGAGGTTCTGGTTCAGACTGGGATCACTCTGTTCATACCGGGAGAACCTGCCAGAGCTCCACTTAAAGTCATTCAGAGTATGAGAAGATATGGTGGAGAAAAGGCTGTTATATTTCTGCTGTTCTTTATTATTTCCACACAGCTGCTGATACAGGTTTGGATGATATAAATGTGAGGAGGGAGATGATGTGTGTGATCTCATATGAAAAATAAGAACAAATGCAAGGTAATGCAGAAATAACCAAAATATATGAATAAACTTAATATCTGGATATCAGCAGCTGTGTTAAATATTAAATAAATCAAATGTAATATAGACTTAGTTATCAAAAGTCACGATTTACCCTTTTTCCAAAATGTAAAGACTCAGCAGATATACTATAAATTCATTAATCTAAACAAGAGGAATACATGCTCTTATTGTGAAGGTCTACACAGCTACTTCCTCTAATGATTAGCTAATTAGGGGCTAATTTTTAAGCAAAAATCTGTTTGTTTTTTCTCAGTAGAAAGAACATGGTTTGGATCAATCTTTGAACATATGTGTTATTTTTAGCTATGTTTGGTTGTCTCCAAGATTGTTTCTGCATTATTTGTTACGCAAAGAAATTAAAAAGAAAGCTAAAAAATCCGATTTTTAGAAATAAAATGTTTCTTTTTTGTACCATGGAACATTTTCTAATCATTTTGATTTGTCAACAAAAAATTAGGCCCTTATAAAAGAAAGTCTACTTCTGCATCAATCATTTGTGTTGCAGTGCCAACTGCAGGATGAACCAATCTCAAATGGTGGTTAGGGGCCGTACTGAATCAGTCTCAGGGCCGTAAATGGCCCCCGGGTCACACTATGGACACCCCTGAACTACTACAACACTTATTTTCTCTCTGGGGTCAATAAAGCGTGATTGAATTGCATTCTTCTGAACAAGACAGAGATTATTTGCTCATCAACATGAGCAAATATTGTGGAACTGAACTGAACTCTGGCTATGTTAGCTTGTTTGTTAGCCAAGGCTTACCTGATATGAAGTTATCCCTCCGATTGTTGCATTTTTTAGTATCATTTCAGATGCTTCTTCTGATTGTTTACATCACCTGATCACGTCTCTTTCTGCCGACTACAGATGCGCAGCAGAGCAGGGAGAGACGTAGACCGATATACTCTATCTGGGCTGCGACGGAGAAGAGACATTCACATAAAACCGCGGTTCGGACCTGCCATGCTGTTTACGTGAGGAGCACTGAAGGCAGAGCAGGTTGAATTGTTGGATAAACAGATCGGATCATCCCGTGCAAGCATTACTAGCGTTTAATATATTAATCTAGTTAATTCTACGAAATAATCGATGTGTTAGCGTGTTAATTTTGACAGCCGTAATTAAAACAAACATTTCCTTTGTCTAAACTCGACTGGTTTTATATCTTACAGATATCTGCAAAGACAAGGAAAATGGGAGGAAAGAAAAAATGATGGACAGATATGATGGAGGAAAGAAGGACAAAACAAAAGAAATTCACAAGGACAGAAAGTGGAAAGGGGGAGATGCAGAAAGAATAGAAATGTAAATGGAAGGAAGGGTGAAAGGTCACAAGGAAGGTATGAAGTAAATACAGGGAAGTAATCAGACAGAAACAGAAGGAAGGATAGACTAAATGAGTAAAGGAATGACAAAACAATCTAATTAAAACAAACACTAGTAGAGCTACTTGTTTCTACTACGAGATTTTAAAGGGAAAGTTCTTTGTCTTTGTTTTCTATCAACCTGGACCTTATTTTTAGCTAAGTATACCTTAATGTACTTATCCAAACAAGTTTGGAGCCACTTGGAGTCCTTCAGGACAATTTTATATTCAGTTGCGATGAGCATATATCCATCTAATGGGAGCCAATCAGGGCAGGATTTTTGTAATGAGGCATTATCTGCCCAATTACTGAATAGTTAGCGATATTCCCCCTGTGAGTTCGGAACGTCTTGGAGTTGTTAAGGTATTATCTTCTGGGGGTTTTACAGGCTTTTAATGCAGCAGATATCAACTTACACTAAACTGTGATTTCAATGATGTCGCAGCCGTCCACCATTATAGCTGTAGTCTGCGAAGGTTGTAGAAAGGGAGCCTGTAGAAGCTGAACTTAGTCCAATTGGTCATTCGGTTAGTGCAATTAGGAAACACAAAAAACCGAAGCATGTTGATGTCTGCAGTAGCAAGTTCTGTCTAGCCGACAGAGTGAGAGCTCAGACTACAGCTGGGATGGAGCACAGCAGTGACGTCATTGTAATCACGCGATAGTGTAGATGTATTATAGCCTCAAAATCAGCCTTGAATAGTACAAAGAAGCACTTCCAAAACAAGGTGAGACCTGATAACATTTAATAAAAAAAAACATTGGTTATATGAAGGAGTTTTTAGGCAGATAATGCTTTATTTAGAGGCCACAATTCTCCTACCCTGATTGAATCCCATTATATGGATATATCCTGATCACAATTGAATATTAACTTCTCCCAAAGGACTCCAAGTGGCTCCAAACTTGTCTGGATGGGTAAATGAACATAATAGGAAAAACACGAACTTTCCCTTTAGAAAAATGAGAAACTGTTAGTGTGAGAAAATGACCATCTTCTTCTGCCTGGCGTTGAGTTTAAGCTCCAGCTCCTTCCTCTGTTCGTACAGGACCGTCATGCTGTAGAGACGCTCGTTGTTGGTCTTTATCACCCCCGTTAAACCGTCAAAAGCCTCCTCGACCTTCGCCTGAATGTTACACATGCATCCATAAGGCCATGATCCAATCTAGCTTGTTTTAACAGCTCCGGTTCCTACCGGAAAGAGGAAGGTTTTGTAGACGGAGAACATACATCCCAGACTTTGATATCCTTGGCTTGCGCTGCTTCCAGGAGCAGCTTCTCCTGTTTGAGCTCCTCCAGCCTCCTGCTTCCCGACAGCATCTGCAGGGCTTCCAGATCCACCAGCCTTCCGAACTTGGTCATCATCAGCTCGTTGCACTGCATCTCCAGCTCTGTGTGAACACAGCAGTGAGAATGATCCCACCATTGTTCCTGGGTTCTTCACACCAGGAGTGGCAGATTTCACCTTGGATCCTGGCGTTCTTGTCCTTCCCTTCATGGATCAGCCTTCTCCGTTGCTGTCGGGCCTGGTGGTGCAGGTCTTTCTGTTCGATCTTCTCCGCCTCCAGCTGCCGGACGAGCTGCTGAAGTCTGTGCAGTTCGGTGCGGTCCAGGACAAATGCCTCGCTCGGGTCAGAAGAGATTGAGTCGTTGGTGAGAAATGCAATCTGGTGGATGTGTAGGGAAGAAGGTGGAGAGAGAAAAGATGTAGCAATGCATTGGTTTATTAAAAAAAACAAACATCCAAACTTATGTTTTTCACAGAAAGTTTGGTTTGGAAAGTAAGGTCTGCCATTATCTGTACCAAAATGTGTATCAAGAACATATACAACACAATAAATCTGGTACCAAGGTCAGGATGCCATTAAAATAACCTAAAAAAGATCAGATTAAAAAATATATGGGTTGTTCTACCTACTAAAGCCCTTACCTTTAAGGGCTTTCCCAGAACTTAAGGGAATACCTTGTGAACCTAAATTACTTTCTAAAACGTTCGTGGAGCTTACTAGATATTGTTCAGGAACTCAGAGGATACATTTTTTAAATACACTACTAGTTCGAGACAGTTCCTGGTCAGTTCTGGAAAGTAACCAGAAGGTTGCAGAACATTCCTGGTACATTCTGGAGAGTAAATTTTACATTATGAGAAAGTGCCTGGTAAGTCTAGGAAAAGTAACGTGTAAGTTCCAGTAAAGTCATTGAAGTTCTGCAAAGTTACAGGTTAACTCCGGCAAAGTACACGTTACATTCAGAGAAAGTACCTGTTAAGGTCTGGGAAAAGTAATCCGTAAATTCAACTATAGTCCTGCAAGTCCTGGGAAGTAACCAGAAAGTTCCAGGGAAGTCCTGGTACATTCTGGGGATTAAAACTTACATTATGAGAAAGTGCCTGGTAAGGTCTGGAAAGTAACCGTTACGTTCCATTAAAGTCCTTCAAGTTCTGCAAAGTTACAATTCTGGGAAAGTCCTGGTAAGGTTTGGAAAGTACACTTTACATTCAGAGAAAGTACCTGGTAAGTCTTGGAAATGTAACCATTAAGTTCCAATATAGTCCTGCAAGTCCTGGGAAGTTACAAGTGAGGTCCAGAAAAAGGCCTAGTAAGTTATGGAAAGTACACAAAATGCACTTTACATTCAGAGAAAGTAAGTCTGGGAAAGGTAACCAGTAGATTCCAGGGCCCTCATTTATCAAACGTTCGTAGAAATATTCCTGTATCCTATCCTACGAAGGAAATTTAGGATGTGCGTAAGTACACGTCAAAGTGTGATTTATGAAACATGCGGTGGCCTCTCGTACGCATGCTCCTGTGCAATCAGCTATTAATAAATCCCACTTGTGCGTACTCAGGTCCTTGTGCTCGTTCACAGTCATTTGCATACAGAAACGCCCTAAATTAACCACATTTGGTAACACCACATCATCTGCCACATGCATTGAGTCCTCACGTTCTTCCTTAAAATTATTTCCAAGAGAGCGAAAAAAGGAACTTTAGTGACACAGAGACCAAGGTGAAACATGGGTAGGGCAATAAAAAAGTATTCATGATTAACAGACCTAAAAAATGGTCAGTTAATAGAAATTAATTTCACCACCGATACTTTCTGTTATCAGTGGTTTCTCTGCTTCATTCCAACCCACATGCAGCCATTATATTTCTGCTGCAGAGCGGACGTAAAAAACTGTGGTGAATAATTTAATTTGCTAATATTAACTTAATCGTTAACGTCTTTGAACATATTAAATAATTTAATAATGAACATTACTGTTTGATTCTATCAGCATAGGGGGAACTAATAATAAAAGATAACTCCGCCTGGGACAGAGTTAACAGGCAGTAAATGCGGACGGGATAGTGGAGATGTTGCTGTTGGAAATTAGGGAAAAAAACTAAAACTAAATACAATAAAACATCCCTCAGTACACAGCTGGACCAGATCTAATACAGAAGGGGTTAAGATCATCATGTTTGACTCTTTTGTGGCCATGCGTAATTGGAGACACGGCTTGTGCTGCCATCAGTACGCAAGGAAAAAAGGACAATCTGCTTCACTGATAAGCAGGAACATTAAGTGTCACGGTGCAGTTTGCAAACTTTTTAATTAAATGTGTGACAAAATCCCATTAAGGTGAAGCGCTTTGTGTAATAAATAAACAAATAAACGGGAGGGGGGGTCTGCGGCGCAGAGTGCAGATTGCGGGTGACAGGATCGCCATGCATGATCACCTGCAACATTAAATTACTTATTTCTTGGCCAATTTCAAACATTTCCTGAAAGTTTATTGCTAATCCGTGCATAACTTTTACGTTATTCTGTTATAACACAAACAGACGCCAACATAAGCTCCTTGGTGGAGGCGATAAACTGCTGAGAGAAAAATTCTGTCAAAGTAAAACTATTTCAGAGTTGCAGTTCCTCTGTTCTAACAGTAGATGCTGTGCGTACGAACAATCAGAACTGTACTTATATTGCGTAGAATTGTTCCTACGCACGACATACGCTTGATAAATGAGGCCCCAGGAAAGTTCTGGAAAGTTACCAGTAAGTTACAACAAAGTTCTGGTAAGTTCTGGGAAAAGCAAACAGTAAGTACCAACTAATGTGTGAGACTTACACAGTCTGTACATTGTGTTGTATGGCAAAATACTGATTTCTGTTACAATCTTTTTCTACTAAATGTAATGTTTTGTTTTATCTTCTCTTTTTTCTCATGTTTCTAGAAAAAATTTAATTGGAAAATACTTCTTATCATAGTATTTGCTACTCTGTTCTTTCCCAGGACCTGCCTTGTTTTAGTGTTTTTCCCATTTTGTCATATCACTATATAAATGTGGATACTTACTTTTCCACACTTATCCACTGTTAACCTTTAATGAAACTTTGGTGAGGTTTGTTTCTACATACACGGTGATGGAAATATCTGGACGGGTCTGTTATTGGCTGATGCTCTTTGGGTGATCACCTGATCCAGTTTGAGAGGAACCACCACGTCCAGTTCGGATATTTTCAGCTGCTTCTCCTTGTTGATTAACTCCAGATCATGTTCCACCGCCTGCCGGCTGCTCTTTACCATTTTCTCCTGTGAGTATAGAAAACCAAAAAACCCAAACAAATATCAAGAATATCAGCAGAAGGTCACAGAGACACAGTCGGACCGCAAACACGCAGGATAGTCCACCTTCTTGACGAGAAGGTCGCTGTCCTTCTTCAGAGCCTCGCTGATCCTTTTCTCCTCGGCCAGCAGCTCCTCCACATCTAGCCGACGCTCACGGAGCTGCAGCGTGTTTTCAAACAACTCTGGCTCACAACCTGAGGCACACAGGGAGGAAAAGGTAAGGTGTGCAGGAGCGGCAGGAAGATCGGACCTTCTCCTGCTGGAACTTGACCTTTCGGACAAACACTGTCATCCAAAGCGGCTCCTCCTTCCTCCAGGTCGCTGTCGTAATCATCTTCCGAGTCGCTGTCTTCGTCAGAGTCTTCATCGCTGTTTTTTTCTTCTGCAAACACACCAGGGTTAAGATGGACTCCTGATCAAAATGAATCCCACAGATTTTGGCTCTTTCCATCACCTTCATCCCCCGTCGTCTCCCTCTTCTTCACTCGTTTGACCTTCTTCCTGAACACTCTGGTCAGGAACTCCTGGAATGGGTGGTTTTCCCCGAGTGAGGCCTTAAAGGCGGCGGCCAGAGCCTTCTCTATCTCCTGAAGCTTGGCAATGTCGCTCCTCTTCATCTCCAGCAGCTCGTTTAACTCCTCCAGCTGCGACTGAAGGCGAAGAGAAACAGGAAAGTTGAGGCTCAGTTAAGAACATTCAAATAATTGGTGAAAATATTTTCAGTAAATATCCCACTGATAAATAAAGTTAGATGAAAGCATTACTCAAAGTCAAGGCTTCATTTAGTTTGTGTATTATATAAAATGTTTACTCAGCTCCCCATTCTCTCTCCACTCGTATGGAGCCCCCAAAGAAGTGGATCAAATGAGGTTAAACAACATAAAAAACAGCCCCCTTTTACCTTAAGATAATTCTGGCTTCCTTCAATCATTGGTTTAATAAATTTGCTCAGCCAGCATAAGTACAGTTAGAGCTTTAATGAGTTCATCTGAGCTAATTAATGACAAAGTTAACTTAGTGGGTAAGATATTAAAAGTAAACGATCGCTTAGCTTGGTGGGTTGATCATATAATATCAACTAACTAAATAAATAAAATAAAAAAATAAATAAATGTAGTAATAAGTTAGTAAATACATTAGTTAGTTAGGTAGTTAGGTTGACTCCCAGACGGTCGTGGCAGATGACCGCTTGTACTGAGCCAGGTTCTGGTTCTGCCGAAGGTTTCTTCCTGTTAAAGGGGAGTTTTTCCTCTCCACTGTCGCTACATGCTTGCTCAGTATGAAGGATTGCTGAGGAATTGCTGTGGTTGGAGTCTGCATGATCCGGGCACAACCTCACGTTGATGACTCATCGCAATCTGCTGGGATTCCTTACATAGAAAACTTTTAACTGATTGGAATGTTTCTATAATTATATCGAAATGACTTGTTGTAAAGTGCCTTGAGATGACATTTGTTGTGAATTGGCACTACATAAATCAAACTGGATTGAATTGAATACATTAGTATGAGTATGAGCGCTAGCTAGCTAGGTAGTTAGTTAGATTAAGGCCACGTCCACACCAAGCCGGATAATGCCTTAAACGTATAATTATTTAGTCTACACCCCCCTATCGTCCACACTAACCCGGCGTCGTTTAAGGTCTGTGGCCGGATAACTATTAGCCGGGTAAGAGAGCCATGTAAATCTTAATTCAACGGCTAAACGAGCTAGTGTGGACAGCTTCCCCGGATAATGAAAGGAAATGGCGTCAATGAATGCTGCGTCAATAACAATACGACACTACAGACAAAGACAACAGCGAAGAGTAATAAATGGATCTCGTCGTCTGTCCACACCAAAAACTCTCTCTTCTTCTGAGCAGGTATTGTTTTCTTCGGTTAACGGGACAAGCAGATATGTACTGTGCTGTAGAGCTTCTTATATATATTATGTAGGCGCTGGCGTCACGTAGGTTATACGCGTTTTCCGTTCATCTTTTCGCGCATGCCCAGTTTTTGCACAGGTCGGTATGGGATTGCGCAATGATGGGACCTTAAACGGACATTAAACGGGGCGTAAATGCTCATGTTGAGTGGATAACATTAGGCGTCTAACTCCCCGTATAACCTTATCGGCTTAGTGTGGACGTAGCCTAAATGTCCACCATTAATTAGTGGATGGGTTAGTTAGTTAGTTAGAGTGGGTACAATACTTTATCAACGAGTTGATGAGTGAGTGAGTGAGTGAGTGAGTTAGTTAGTTAGTTAGTGTGAGTGAATCAGTGGGGGTCGATTAATAAGTATATACAGTGGGTAGTTGGTTGGTTCGTTGGTGTAGGTATAACACTTTATTAATTAGTGAATGGGTTAGTTAGTCAGGGTGGGTACATGACTTTATTAATGAACTGATGAGTTAGTTAGTTAGTTAGTTAGTGTGGGTGAATGTTTAATGGCTGATTAATAAGTTAGTAAATACATCGGATAGTTAGTTGGTTAGTTTCTGTGGATACATAACTTTCTTAGTTAGTTAGTTAAAAATACTCTAATTAGTGAGGAAATAAATACACGGAAATTAGTTTTGTGTAAAATAGCCATACATATATATATATATATTAGCTAGTTAATAGATTGCGTTTATTTAGTTTATAGGTGTGCAATTTATTGATCTACGTCATCGGGTTTCCAGTGCAAATTGTAACTGTTTTAATTTTAAGTAATGTAAGAGCGAGTTTATTAGATTAGTTCACTAGTACCGTTTGGGGATCAGAAATGGATTTGGTATTTTACAGGGATAGCTCACAATGGTTTTTTTTTCAAAGCATCTAAAACGGATCATGGACCAGAACATCCAAATTGAGGTAGACCACTGTACGTTTCCACTTCTCAGAAAAACAATAAAAACCACAACATGACTTTGTTGGGGGGGGTTCACCGTGAGGTTCTTCTCCTCCTGAATGCAGCCGTTGAGTTTCTCCTGCAGCGCTCCCTCCCTCTTCTCAAACTGTTTGAGCAGCTGCATCTCCTGCAGGAGTGTGAGTAGCCGGAGCTCACCCCGTTTCAGCTGTCTGTCCAGATGCAGCTTGTGCCGATGCAGCAGCAGGAGCTCCTTGTCAAACTGGCAAACTGAGCTCTCCATCTGAGGAAGCACACACAGACATAAAGTACAATCTCATGGGCTTTTCTTCCCTTAAAGGTGAGTTATTTTTAGGATTTCGACCTGCTGGAGCAAACAGCTCTGCTCATGTAGCCGTCTGATCTCCTCCTCTCGCAGCTCCTCCTCCTCCAGCTCACTCAGCTCCACCTGTGTCTCTGGCTCATATGGGGTTCCTGTAGACACTGCTGGGCTCCCCTCTTCTTCTTTCTGTTCGTCTTTCTCCTCCTCAAGCTTCATTTGTTTCTCCAGCAGCTCCAATAAACTCTCAGCTTCCTCCTGCTCCCCCTGATCCAAACACTTCATTCTGTTAGAGAGGAGAAAAATAAACAAGCACTGAAAGCTCATTTAAAATGTACTGAAAGTGGGCAGAATCAACACGACACGTCTAAAAGGTTGTTTTTCTTAGAAATCTGCCAACAGAAATATTCTAAATCAGGTCTAAGCAGGATATGCAGCAGGCTGGAAACTTTCCAGCTGAACTCCTGTTCATCTCCCCTGTATGTCTTAAGTGCAGTTACACAGTTTGTCGACTAGGATAAACCAGGAATACACCGACCTACCTCCCTACGAGTCGGTTTTCTCTTCGGTCCGGGTGAAAAAAACAACATGTTTGGAGCAACAAAAGCAACACAACTTGCTTGTTTCTTTTAGACCTACTACAGGAAATGGGTTGCAATTTGTTAATGACAGTATAATTTGTAAAGTACATTTTTCATTTTAGGTTTAATGCCTTTTCTTCAATGAGGCGTGTGATTTCATCATTCAATCAGAGAAAGCAACAACCTAGTTTACAAACTGTTGAAAAGAAATACTTCACGAAAGAATATTCCTCACACTACTATTTTCATTCTTTGTTGAAATGTTATGCATGCATTGCAGGAAAAGATTCAGGTGAATTTTGATTACATAAATGTTTAGGATTTTAATTGGACTAAAATGTAGCTTCTCTCCAGTCATGGTTTTCCCCTCACAGCATCCTTTTATTATTTTATCAAGATTATATTTATTTATAATGCTGATAAAAAAAGCTTTAACAAAGCATGAATAACTTTATCATATGGCCAGTGAATCCGTTACTAGAACTGCAATGATATTAAGATCCAGCAGGTGTCAGTAGACCAACACAGTATTGACAAAGTATCAATACAATTTGGGCAATGTGTCGAAACGCTTCATGAGGCCTCATCTACCCATCACTACTCAGCGGCCATATTTTGGATACTCAAAAATTGAAGTATTACCAGGCGATGCTAACGACTGACTAATCAAAAGGATTCCTAAAGGTCCCCTTAGTGCTGGTTCAAAGTTTTATGGGGCCTTAAGCAGATTTTGACTCAGGGACGCCCCCTTTCTGTTAAGACCACTACCATCAATAACAGTGTTTCTGTCAAGATTTGGTCTAATCTGGGAAATTAGGCAGAATTTATTTAGCTGCTCCTGAAAATCAATCAGAGGTAATTGTTAATATTAGCTGAGAAAATCTGAAGCCCGAACAAAATAGAAGGTTAAACTAAAGCATCTGATTGTAACAATGGTAACACAACAATCAAACAATGAATATTAAAATGTAATTGGAAATTTTAGTTTAATTTAAATTCAAATTTGTAAATATAATTTTAAAATTAAGAAGGTACAACATGTACATTTTTTATCCTTTAAAATCTATTTAATTTATGTTTTTGCAATATTAAAAAAAAAAAAAGTAAGAATAAAAATTGAATTTAAATAAGAAAAATTATTAATAAAATAATTAGTTACAAATAAACATTAAAATTTCAACAAATATATTTTTTTAAATAATCTACACTTAAACAAAACTAAATCAATTGAAGTAATATTCTTTTTTTGTTTTCTTTAAATACATTTTAACATCTGTAGTCTCTATTCACATTCAGCATTTATTGGGGGCCCCAGATGTGTTTGCTTGTGCCTTGGACCGGCTCCTGTCCCCCCTTAGATCCAGCCCTGCTCCGCACCTCTGCTCTCTCAGCATTCCGTATCGCTTCAAGGTGGCTTGGCTGACCTTCAGCTTCTTCTCCGGCGTCTCTTCGGCTAAAATGGTGATCGGGGTGGGAGGCGGCTGACGGAGGTGGGCTGGGAGACGCTGCTGGACCTCCTGCAGCCGCTGAGCCTGAGCCTCCATCCACGATGCCAGACGAACCTTTGAGTCACGCAAGGCCACGATGCGTCTGTTCATCTCACTCTGCTTCTCATGGATCTGGTGAAACAAAAGCTCAAATTAAGACAATGTTCCAGGTGAAATGAAGAGATAATTTTCAGTTTACCAACTAAATCTGGTATAATTTTTTTTTTTGAAAAGTCCAACCTTATCCTGGCCATGGGAAACAACACCTCTTAAAGTTTTAGAAACAAGTGATTAATGCTGTTTTTGTGACTAATTAAACCCTTTTTTGGTTACGAAAGCTCTAATATTTCTGTCTGATTAATCCACCTATCCTACTACGGTGTGTAAGGATGACGTTTTAACATATTTGTACTTTTTTCTCCAGGGCAACCAGCTCTTTTTTCTTCTGTTCAGCGTTCACCCCGAGCTGTTTCCCTCTGATGAAGTCTCTGATGTGCTCTTTGGCTTCTTGAATGGCCTTAACATCCTGTGGATCCACGTAGTTCTCCTCCGGCTTCTCTGCGTAACTGAGACACCAGAAACCAAAGAAGTGGTTAAAGTTTGGGTATTCCAGCTCTGCAGGTTGGGTTTTTTAAAAGAAAGAGGAAGCAAAAAGATGATTTTTGACTCACATTTGGGCCCACTCATCTTTCCTCCTCTCTATTTTAGCTCGAGCTTGCTGTACTTTCTCTGCAGCCTTTCGTAGTTTCTCTTCCTGCCGAGCTCCCAGTTTAATCCTGGCTTTGGGAACCACGCTGGTCTGCGGCACTGGCTCTTCTAAACGATGGTGTGCAAATGTGTAAGCGTAGGCTTCAACAGGGTAAAATGAAACGGCTTATGCCCCATTACCACTAGTGCCAGTACGGTATGGGGCGCTTTGGCGTGTTTCCATTACCTGTGGCCGTTCCGAGCCGACCCTTTTTTTTGGACTAACTCTACCTTGGTTCCAAGCGTGCAAAAGTGACCTGAAATGCCCACCTATGGACTGATTGGTCTGGTAATATGATATCCCTCTCACTCCTACACACCAGCAGTAGCAGCTGATTGGTCTGGAGTTGTTTGTTTGTCTCAGAGTAAGCTATAGTTTTAAGTTTCAAATAAGCAGCACACTGCAGTTAACTGTAAGCAGCCTAAAATTATAAAGAAACCACTGTCAGTCGCGAATTAAATATGTTTTAAACTACGTGGGGAGCTTGTAAGTATATATATTATTGAATCCATGCATTACATCATGTAGTCAGTTGGCTTAATGGTTAGTGTTGGTGACTCCTGATTGGTAGGTCCATGTTCACGTCCTGCTGCAGTGAAGTCTTTTTCACAGTAGCTTCAGGTTCACAGATATTCTTCCTGGTTTCAGAAAAAAAACACTTTTTCTAGATTTCTTTTAAAAATCCATGCATCCATTTTCTAAACCGCTTAATCCTCAAGGGGTCACAGGGGACCTGGTACTTATCTCCAGCTGTCAATGGGCGAGAGGCGGGGTACACCCTGGACAGGTCGCCAGTCCATCACAGGGCCACATAGAGACAGACAGGACACACAACCATCCACACACACACACACACACACCTAAGGACAATTTAGAGTGATCAATTAACCTGACAGTCATGTTTTTGGACTGTGGGAGGAAGCCGGAGTACCCGGAGGGAATCCCCGCATGCACGGGAAGAACATGCAAACTCCATGCAGAAAGACCTTGGGCCGGGATACAAACCCACAACCTTCATGCTGCAATGCAACAGTGCTAACTGCTGTGCCACCGTGCAGTCATATTATTTATATTTTATTTTTAAATTGCTTTAGGTTTGTTTTAGGTTTTATATTTCAATAAAGTAAGCCAAAAACACAATTTTAATGGCAGAACTGTACTTTTAATTTGAGATTTTTCAATGCAGTATTTCTTCTATTTATTTTTGTGTCGTAATATGATCCCACTGACTAACATTATTAAACAAAGGCCAAACGCCTCTTATTTTACAGGATTAAAGGTTCAGAATAGAGGATGAATATTTACAGAAACACTAGGAGGTAGGGCTGTGCGATATGGCTTAAAAATTTAATCTCTGAATATTTTTATACCAAATCTTATTTCCGATTTCAATCAATTTCTTCCTACCTGATTTTTTTTTCGTAAGAAGAAATTGCAAGTGATAAAAATTTTTTTCAAAAACCTGCTTTTATTTCATCACCCTGTCCTGGAGCTGACTTGAATTTACTTTCCAACTAAAAACAAGCTGCTGTCTCGCGTCATTTCACAGTGACACGCCCCCTTTAGATTGGAATATACGAGCTCCAACTCGTAGCTCTGAGAGTAGACCGAGTAGGTAGTACACATCGGAGAACAAAGATGGCTGCGCCCATAGTTGAGATATATTTTCTTTATATTTGCACTGTTGGTCATTTTAATGTCATTTTTAAATGCTATTACACACTTGACCACATTTCTGCTTTAATCCCGTCACCAATAATCCGGTCACGGTCTTGCTGTGCTTTGTTTTTCATGCTGGTCTGCTGAAGATGCTACGTCGCTAACAATAGCAATAACTAGCCCGCCCCTTGACAGCTGCTGCTCTCAAAGCGTCCATTTTCTTTCCGACTCGGAGTGTAGCGAGACAAACTGGAATGCTTTAAGTCGGGAATGACGTCACGTTCTCGTTTACAGCAACTTGGACGCCCGAGTTTCCGAGACAAATGGAATGCAGCATAAATACCTCTGAGCTATGGAAGTCTAAGTAGTACATTGATTAAAAAATCTCTGTTTTCCAAAAGTTAAATCTTCAAAAACATAAGAGAGAATTGCTTTTTGCTGGAGCTTTTGTTAAGATAAACCCACCCACGTCCTCGCCCACTACAGTTCTTTTGAGATAGTAATGGAAACACAACCTACCCGGTCCATACTGTACCGTACCGGCCCTAGTGGAAATGGGGCATAGCAGTACCCACCCTCTATTCGGTGGCTGTCTTTCGACGGCTCGGTTCTGGGTTTCCTCCGTTGCAGCGCGGCTCCTCCGTCTCCGTTGGAGCTTGATGTGATCTGAGGTTTTCCAAGACTTAAAGGCTGGGGTAAAGTTTGCAGACGGTACGTAGAGATTCTGTGCTCGCTGCGTATCGCGGCTACAGTGATGATGTCAGCCAGTGGGGAGCTTTTATACCTGAAAAAGAGCCTCAATTACGCTTCTCACTTCTTTCAATATTTATACCATATTTTCTCCTAGTTCTGTCACGATACCAAAATTTTAAAGTCCATTTGATACTGAAAAAACAACAACTTGATACTTGATTTCGATACGAAGGTGATTTAAAAACTCAAATTTTTTGAACAACTAGATACAAAAAAATAACATTCCTTTTATAAAGCTACCTTAATCCATAGCGCAAAAATGAAACGTAAACAATTAAGTGTAAACAATTTAAATCGAAAAGTTTAAGCAAAACTGTTTACACTTATCAAAATTGTTTTAGAAGTGCACACAAAAACAGGGGAAAGAAAACACAATTAAAAACTTTAAATAAGGAGGTCTTAAAATAAGAAAAATCACAAAACTCAACATGAAAATATATTAACTACATATTACTAAATATTTCCGTCAGGCTGTTTTACGTCATGTCGCTGTACTCTGAAGGAGGCTGCATATATGCGATACCACGGGAACAGGATATCTAATTCAGATACCATTTTTAGTATTGATTAAAATCTAGGTATCGATTATTTTTCATAACCCTCTTTCCTCTTGATGCACAAAAACGTGAACCAGAGACTTATGTGTAAAATAAATTATAAAATATTTCATAAGTGCCAATTTAAAAAAAAAAAGTCATCCTTAGCTTGAGTATTCACAAATTATAATAAAATATTTGTGTTTTTCTGAATTTGACCCCTTTTAATCGAGGTTAAAGTGTCACAAACCAGCATAAACATTTTTGTTGTTTAATGTCAGATTTTCCAAAAAAGAAAATAAATAAGTCCCCTGTTTACCCGTTTCACATTGTTTTCAGACTTTGCACTGACTTTTCATTGTTGGGTAAGGACAAAATTTTAAAGAAAAAAATTGCAAAAAACACATAAAAAAGTTTGAACACATACATGGTCATTAGTGAATGTAATCTCTAAATAAAACACCTAAACCGTTTTTGTCAGAAATACACTACCGTTCAAAAGTTTGGGGACACATTGAAATGTCCTTATTTTTGAAGGAAAAGCACTGTACTTTTCAATGAAGATAACTTTAAACTAGTCTTAACTTTAAAGAAACACACGCTATACATTGTTAATGTGGTAAATGACTATTCTAACTGCAAATGTCTGGTTTTTGGTGCAATATCTACATAGGTGTATAGAGGCCCATTTCCAGCAACTATCACTCAAGTGTTCTAATGGTACAATGTGTTTGCTCATTGGCTCTGAAGGCTAATTGATGATTAGAAAACCCTTGTGCAATCATGTTCACACATCTGAAAACAGTTTAGCTCGGTACAGAAGCTACAAAACTGACCTTCCTTTGAGCAGATTGAGTTTCTGGAGCATCACATTTGTGGGGTCAATTAAACGCTCAAAATGGCCAGAAAAAGAGAACTTTCATCTGAAACTCGACAGTCTATTCTTGTTCTTAGAAATGAAGGCTATTCCATGCGAGAAATTGCTAAGAAATTGAAGATTTCCTACAACGGTGTGTACTACTCCCTTCAGAGGACAGCACAAACAGGCTCTAACCAGAGTAGAAAAAGAAGTGGGAGGCCGCGTTGCACAACTGAGCAAGAAGATAAGTACATTAGAGTCTCTAGTTTGAGAAACAGACGCCTCACAGGTCCCCAACTGGCATCTTCATTAAATAGTACCCGCAAAACACCAGTGTCAACATCTACAGTGAAGAGGCGGCTGCGGGATTCTGGGCTTCAGGGCAGAGTGGCAAAGAAAAAGCCATATCTGAGACTGGCCAATAAAAGAAAAAGATTAAGATGGGCAAAAGAACACAGACATTGGACAGAGGAAGACTGGAAAAAAGTGCTGTGGACGGATGAATCCAAGTTTGAGGTGTTTGGATCACAAAGAAGAACGTTTGTGAGACGCAGAACAACTGAAAAGATGCTGGAAGAATGCCTGACGCCATCTGTTAAGCATGGTGGAGGTAATGTGATGGTCTGGGGTTGCTTTGGTGCTGGTAAGGTGGGAGATTTGTACAGGGTAAAAGGGATTCTGAATAAGGAAGGCTATCACTCCATTTTGCAACGCCATGCCATACCCAGTGGACAGCGCTTGATTGGAGCCAATTTCATCCTACAACAGGACAATGACCCAAAACACACCTCGAAATTGTGCAAGAACTATTTAGAGAAGAAGCAGGCAGCTGGTATTCTATCGGTAATGGAGTGGCCAGCGCAGTCACCAGATTTGAACCCCGTTGAGCTGTTGTGGGAGCAGCTTGACCGTATGGTACGCAAGAAGTGCCCATCCAACCAATCCAAATTGTGGGAGCTGCTTCTAGAAGCGTGGGGTGCAATTTCTCCAGATTACCTCAACAAATTAACAGCTAGAATGCCAAAAGTCTGCAATGCTGTAATTGCTGCAAATGGAGGATTCTTTGATGAAAGCAAAGTTTGATGTACAAACAATCTTATTTCAAATAAAAATCATTATTTCTAACCTTGTCAATGTCTTGACTCTATTTTTTATTAATTTCACAACGTATGGTGGTGAATAAGTGTGACTTTTCATGGAAAACACAAAATTGTTTGGGTGACCCCAAACTTTTGAACGGTAGTGTATGTGTTATTAATCCTACACTGTAAACCCAAACAATTTAGCAGTAATTAAAAAAATTTAAGTTTGCAGTCTTAAATCTTTTGATTGTTTTACATTAAAAGGATAAAGGAAGTAGTATATTTTTTAATTTACTATGAGATAAATAAAAATATAATTTTACAGACCCAAAAATTTAAAAAATTTGAAAATTATATATTTTTAATAATCTTATTATGAAAGATTTCAAGTGCCATTTGTGTGCTTTTAAAATTTCGCTTTAATGAAAAAAATTAAAGAATAGAAATTACATTTATCAATTCTTCAGCTTTGCAAATGTTGTTCTTATAATAACACCTTGGTTATGATTTATGTTATGTCTGTATTCCCTCATGCTGCAGCCAGAGTAGAACAAGTGTCAAGGATGACGTCTGCCAATGAGAAATCTGCCCCCTAAGACTGGTTCATGTGTACACGTCTGTGACCACGACTTAAGAGGAGGATGTAAAACAGATGTCTTTTGTTTTGTGTTTATTCATCCTTATAAAACTTTGTTTGGATTTTGGGTGTGCAGGTCAGTTCATACGGCGCTTGTTGTGTGCTGATGTTTACAAATTAAACACTCTTGGACCACTAAAGGAATCTTTTCACCCCTTTATTTAACAGAATTTATCATTAATCAAGTCAGATTCCCTAATCACGAAACACTTCAAATTTATAATTTGCAAATTTATAATTTGCGAGTGAAAAATACTTTAAACGTAAACTTTTATTTGGTTTACAGTTTACAATTCTAGTGAGGGGTTGACTCATTGCCCCACTAGAAAATATGCCAACTGGTTGATAAAGATTTAAAACTATAATTTCAGTCTTTGACTGTTGAAAATAACACAAAAAGCAAGTTATACTAATATTTAGGCTTATTAGAAAAATATAGTTTACAGGAGAGTCATTCGCACAAAAAGATGACAAAGGAGGGAATAGGTTAATCAATGATGCCAGCATTATATAGTTAGGGAAACTATTTTCTTTTTTTGTGGGTGGATAGTTGGTGGGGGGGGATTCGGAAGTAAATACCTATGAAAAATTTCTTAAATTCCACCAGCACAGCCAAAATGATTCACAAACAGACAGCTGCATGCAAAAGAAATAAAGGATAAGAGGGTTAAATATCAAGCATTTTTTGATATTTGATTTTCCAGGATATTTAGTAGTTTTACGGCCTGCTGCTAGTCCTGGACTTTTGTGCGTTTGCATACCATTCCTGCAGCTTCCTCAGTGCGATGCTGGCCCGTTCCTGCTCCCAGGCCATCTGCTTCCGGACCTCCATCATTTTCTGGGCCTTCAGCTTCTCCGCCCGCTCGGTAAAACGGGGGTCCAACTGCAGCTCCTGCACAGAAATCCAACTAAATGCACAGTAACAAACTTATGCAAAACAAACACAGCGCTGTTCAAATGTTTCTAAACTTCGAAAAACTTGTATTCAGCCCATCTGAGTTTAACTACTCATGGCGCAGCATTTTTTACAGTAAAACGACAAAATTAAAAATTAAAAATACTGTATACATATTGCTTAATACTTGGTTGGTCCAGTTCAATTAATAATGCGAGTTTAACAACAGCAAGCTGAAAAGTTTATTTTCTTGCCACACTGTGTGTGTCTTGATACCCCCCGCCAGTATCGCTGCAACATCATTAGCAGAAATTATGATAAAAAAGGGCAAAATACAATATATTGAGATGAATCAGGATACTATTAGTAAGACTATATATATTGTGTTTTTTACAACTAAATTAAACAGTAGAAAATCGTTCACAAAACGCTAAACACTCCAACCTGTTTTATTACTGGATCTAGTTGATCCAGTCGAACAAGGAAGATGAAAACAACCACCAAGTAGCGGTCATACTTTTTTATTTTAGGACATAAATTACTGTAACTATTAATGGTTGAAGTAAAATTCGTTAAAAAAGTATAACGTGATATATTGGCATATAGATATTTTCTTACATTCCTATTAGGGGTGTGCAAAGCAGCCGGTATTTGTATCAAGTAAAGTAAAGCAAAATAAAGTAAAGTAAAATAAAAAATATCAAGTAAAGTAAAGTAAAATAAAGTAAAGTAAAATAAAAAATAATCATAAAAATCTTTTCTTTTTTTTTTGCTTTACAGTTCTAATTTACGTTATTATCCATTTTACAAATAATTATGGATATGCAATATTGGTTGATATTTTTTCCATAATTCAGCAATGAACTTGTAACCTTGTCTATTCTAGGCATGATGAATCTATCTTTAATAAATGGATATGTGCCACAGGAATTTAAGGTTGCTGTAATTAAACCTTTACTTGAGAAACCCTCCCTGGATCAAGATGACTTGGCTAACTACAGACCTATATCTAACCTTCCTTTCTCATCCAAAAGTCTTAAGAAAATAGTTGTTAATCAATTATGTGAGCATCTAAACAGCAACAGCCTGTTTGAAGAATTTCAGTCAGGTTTTAGAGCTCATCATAACACTGAAACAGCACTGGTAAAAGTTACTAATGATATTCTAATGGCCTCAGATAATGGATTTGTGACTGTTCCGGTCTTGTTAGATCTCAGTGCTGCTTTGGACACAGTCGATCATAATATTCTCTTAGAAAGGCTCGAACATGTTGTAGAGATAAAGGGAACAGCACTAGTCTGGTTTAAATCATATCTGTCGGACAGATTCCAGTTTGTTCATGTCAATGATAAATCTTCACATTCAAGGGTTACCTGTGGAGTACCACAGGGTTCTGTGCTTGGACCGATTCTTTTTACTATATATATGCTTCCAATTGGTAAAATAATTAGAAAACATGGAATTAATTTCCACAGTTATGCTGATTATACACAATTATATTTATGCATAAAACCTGATTAAACAAATCAGTTAGGTAGATTACAAGCATGTCTGGAAGACATAAAAACCTAGATGACTCTGAATGTTCTACTTTTAAATTCAGACAAGACAGAAGTTGTTGTCTTTGGACCAGAACCTTTAAAAAGGAAACTGCTAAATCATTAATTTCATCTAATTTGGCCTCTGGTAATAATATTAAGAACCTCTGTGTAATTTTTTACCAAGACATGACATTTAAATCCCATATTAAACAGATTTCTAAGATTTCTTTCTTTCACCTCTGGAATTTTGAATTGGAAACATCCTATCCAGGAGTGATTCAGAGAAACTAGTCCATGCATTTGTTACTTCAAGGCTGGACTAGTGTAATTCCTCATTATCAGGAAGTCCACAAAATGAGATTAAAAGCCTTCAGTTGATCAAAAACGCTCCAGCAAGAGTTCTGATGAATATTAAACAGAGAGATCACATTTCTCCTGTTTTTGCTTCTCTCCATTGTCTCCCTGTTAAATCCAGAATAGAGTTTAAGATCCTCCTCTTTACATATAAAGCCCTTAATAATCAGCTCCATTATACATCAGAGATCTGATTGTTCCATATGTTCCTAACAGAGCACTTTGTTCTCAGAATGTAGGTCTACTAGTAGTTCCTAAGATTTCTAAAAGTAGAATGGGAGGCAGATCTTTTAGTTATCAGGCTCCTCTCCTGTGGAACCAGCTCCCAGTTTTAGTCCATGAGGCAGATACTCTGTTTTTAAGACTAGGCTTAAAACCTTCCTTTTTGATAAAGCTTATAGTTAAAATGGCTTAGGTTATCCTGAGCTATTTTTATATTTATGCTGCTATAGGCTTAGACTGTTGGAGGACAGACTGACCACTTTTCTTCTCTCTTCTACTTTTCTCTCCTACTACTCTACAGATATATTTTTTCTGCTGTTATTGTGATTGTTAACCCAGTTTTCTTTCAGTGTTTTTCTCCCCATAGAAGCTCCACATGGTCTGGTACCCTGCTCAGCTATAACGCCCCCTGCTGGATGGGGAACATCAGTCCAGATGATACTCAAAGTCACCGAGCATCCTCCATGCTGTCTCTTCTCTGTCTTCTCGGACCCCCAGATGGTCGTGGCAGATGACCTCTTGTACTAAGCCTGGTTCTGCTTGAGGTTTCTTCCTGTTAAAGGGGAGTTTTTCCTCTCCCCTGTTGCTACATGCTTGCTCAGTATGAGGGATTGCTGAGGAATAGCTGTCGATGACTCATTGCAATCTGCTGGGATTTCTTACACAGAAAACTTTTAACTGATTGGAATGTTTGTATAATTGTATTGAAATTACTTTTGTTGTAAAGTACCTTGAGATGACATTTGTTGTGAATCGGTGCTATATAAATAAAAGTGAAATGAATTGAATGTCACTGAAAAGAGACCTAAATAAAGGTCCTGCTTTAAACTTCTCCAAAACGTCCTCTCTGATCCATCTGCTGGGTTCCTTGGTCGTCATGATGATCTTTGTTCTCAAATGGTTCAAAACTCTGCTGCTAGACTTTTAAACAAGTACCCCTTGTTGGTCTCATATCACTCCTGTCTTATCGGCCCTTCATTGGCTCCCTGTTGAATTCAAGACTGCTTTAAAGGGCGTATATCATGCAAAATCAAGTTTTTGGAGTTTTAAACCATCTGGTACTGCAATTTTATCATAAAAAACACCACCAGAGTGGTTTTTGGCTTAATTCACACATTTCTGAGTATTCCTCCTGAATCCTGCTCTCTGAGAAGCTGCACTGTCTGCACACTGATGTATTTTACGTCACTGTGTTACCACTAGGAAATGCTAGAGGTGTCTGCACTGCCCCTGCAGAGAAGTAAGTGGCTACATGCTAATGCTAATGTGTGTTAGCCATTTATCAAGCTGCTTATGTGATCCTACAACAGCATTGTGTGGTTAATTAATTGATCTGTAGCATCTCAGAATATTCAGTGAAAAGGTGCAAACAACAACCACAGCTTTTTTATATACTGGGCTGCAAAGATTTACTTAGTGGACGCAGCTGTGTTGGTTTGGGCTCTGTCTAAATCCTGGAGTTTTAGCAACTGAAATAGGCTTATTGACTCAAGCCGTTTTACTTCGTGGTTCAACAATAACTCCAGGTTACGAGATAAATTCAGGACAAATTTATACTGTTTAACACCAACTGTAACATTTTATCATATATACGTCTATCCCAGAAGTTGAAAGCTGTAAAATAGCATGATATAGTCCCTTTAAAGTGGACTTTTAGAGCTTTAAACGGTCAGGCCCCACAGTTTCTCATGGACCTTTTGACCCAGTACTCCCTTGTCCAGTTACTGCTAGTAATCCCCAAGACTCGTTATAAGACCCGAGGGGAGCTGTCTTTTCGGTCTGTCGCTCCCAGATTGCGGAACGCCCTGCCTCTGCAGCAGGCAGCCTCGGTTGATTCTTTTTAAAGAAAGATTTGAAGACTTGCTTATTTAGGCAAGCCTTTGGCTAATGAGTTGCCACTAGTGTCACTTTGATTTTTATATGCTTTTATATTTGTATGGTTTTGTTTTACCTTTCTCCTATACAGCACTTTGTGATTTTATCTGTGAAAAGCGCTCTATCAATAAATTTTACTTACTTACTTCTCCAACTCCTTAACCTTCCAGCAAATTTAGCACAACATTTTTTTTAAATCCATTGCTGAATAAATGAAAATGGGAGCTGTTCTTGAACTATCTGGAGAAGCAAGATGGTTGCCGTGTTTTTGGAAAGAAAACAATCCAAAGTTTTCCCCAAAACAGTAAGAGTTTGTACAAGTGCTATTGTTAACCAGTAATATGACGTTGAACACAAGTTGAAAAGATGATATTTTATGGTCATTGATTTATTTTCTAAAAATACAAGCTTTAAAGGTGGCCTCAGAATCCTGCAGCGAACAAAAATGAAGTGTCAACAAAATATCAAGTTCCAGGCATGTTTCATGAGTTCATTTTTTAAATAATTCTGTTGAAGCATGGTTAAATTTCATTGATTTTTTTAAAAATGTGTCATTACTTTTGTCAGATTGACTTTATTTGTGTGACACTTTTCTGTGGTTTTTCTTCTATCAACCGAAGGGTACCAACAATTTTCTCCATGTTTGAACATAGAAGCCTATGAAGCCTCTGCAGAAAACATCTGGGTTCATTCTAAGATGAACTTAGTTTTTTATTGATTAGAGGTCTTTCTTGGCTAGTTGGTGGAACTGAATGTTATTCTTAACTCCACACAGCTTCTCAATAATCATATAAAAGTACAACAATAATTTTTAGAAAGTTCAATGGGTATCCATAGTTTCATAAAGTACCATAACAGTTTCCTGTGTCAGGTCTAGATCATCTAGTTCAGCATCAGATGGTGCTCCGTACCTGTGGTGTCAGCCGGACGTGCTCAGGCAGACTCTGGTTGATGCTCAGCACCTGTTTGTATCTCCTCTGAAGCTCCGCCAACTGTCTCAGCGTCTCTGCTTCCTTCAGCTCGGCCTCCCGACGCAGGTTGTCCTTTTCTGTCTTCTGCCTAGCCGTCTCGATGCTGGGCGGAGATAGAGGGCTGGTTAGAAGGCCGGGAGGCTCAGAGGACGAGAGACAAAGCGCTACAAGACTTTCTTCACAGCTAAAAACTCACAAAATAAGAACATTTTTAACAAGCAACCCAGAAAAAAACAGCAGCGCCTCCTGTTGCTGCTCCGTAGTTGGATAAGTGTTTCCATTCACGGTCCTCAAGGCATGCTGCCCTGCATGTTTTAGATGTTTCCCTGCTTTAACACACCTGATATCAATTGATGGCTGATTAACAGGCATAATATTAATAAAGTTGTTACTTACAGCTAATGACATGCTAATAATAACATGGCATCACCATCTAATATTACATGATATACGCCCTTATGGTGCATTCAGACCGCAAGCTTTGTCAGTGTCAAGCAACACTCATAAAGCGACTGTATACACAGAAGATACATTTTTAAGCTGAAGCTAGCAAAGCTCGTAGGCGGGTCTTTCTCTGCTGGATGTTTTAAACACTCGTGGATTGTGGTTGGCTAGGCAGTGTCACTACAGTGAGTCCCTCTGATTGGTTGATGTGCTGCGTCAAGAGCGTTAAGAACATCAAAGGTTCAACTAGCTGAACTTTTCATTGTTGGCGTTATGAGCCTTGAAGCGCAGGAAAAGCTTGAAAAGTTGACGGAGCCAACGCTTACAAAGCGCCGCAGAGACCGTGACACTCCTCCAATGGCCTCAACTATAAACTTAACATATAATCTTGCTGCTGCTAACGCTGCAGTTGGGCTAACTTGTGCCGACTTTACTGAGCTGTAAAAGGAACAACAGTTATTCACTCACCTGTAAGCTGCTGGGTCTTCGATGTCTACCGCCAACGCCTCGTTTTCCACACCCTGCTATAATTTACATAAACACAGCAGTGACATATTTTTCTTATTTAGATGTCCATTCATCAGCTTGAGTCAAAAAAACACAGAAACAAAGGTAAAATGTAGTTTCATCTTCACTCTATAGGAAAATATGGAGTGCCGTTCCCACAGTCATAAATTACAGCAACACTTTATATTTTTTTAGCCTCTAGTTTACACTAAAATTGAGATAACAAACAAAATATTTTTGCTTTAAATTAGATATTTAGCTAGCAAGCTAGACTGGTTAGCTAAATATACAGCTTCAAAGTAATTATTTACCTCAGAGCTAAACATTTAGCAAATTTTTCTCATTTCTTACAGATAAGCAGAAGTGGACAATCAAAGTAAAAGCTGGGTGTTGCGAACCTCTTTATTAACTGTTGCTGTAAATTAGTACCGTGTTGAACAAAAACTAAACAAATCCATTCTTAATCGATTCTTATAAAAATTCTAAGAATCGAATGGAATTGTTTGATTTACAAGTACAAAATTATTATTAGTTTCTTTTTTTACAACTAAAATAGGAAGGAAAACTCCAGACAGCCATTTTAAGGCTTAGGTCTGAAAGGGTTAATACAGTTATCCTCTGTGAACTTTCACTCACCCAGTGTTGCGTCATTGCATTACAGCTAAATGATTAAGGTTACAGCTCAAAGAAAAAAGTTTTTAATAGTACTGTGACATATCAGTATCAAATTGGAACAGATTGGATCCAAACGTCACAATTCTGTGAGAGTCGCAATCGATACCCAGCTCTACTGTAAATCCATACGTTTGTATCGCAGCTAAAACGACTCCTTCTACGTTTTAACTTTAAATGCAGGACATGTCGGGACGAAAAAAAACAATGATAAAGAAGGCTCGCCTGCAGTTTATGGAGAGGTTCGCAAGCTCCAGCTTTTATTTTGATAGTCCACTTCCACTTATTGACAATTAAATAAGCATATTTGCTTGCAAGCTAATGTTGTATTATTTCTACATATGTTTTAAACATCTATTATTCAGAGGTAAAAAGACACACTGTTTACCAGCAGCAGAGGCCTTGGAGATGGTGGGAGTATGTGTGACCTTTGAGGACCTCTGAGACAAAGAGTTTTATTGCAGGCTGTAAAAACAGGATGTCTGTAGATTTAGGATGCCAGAACCAAGGCCATAAAGCTGGGAGTTTTGCTTAGGATCATAAAACTCAGAATGAACTTTTGACTTGGATCCAGGAGAAAAGACACGTCCCATATGACTGCATGATTTCTTGACATCCAATCATTGTTAAGACACTGTTTAAAACGTTCTGATTGGAGCAGATTAATCCTGGGAGGTTTTGGATGTTTATAAAAGTTATGACACGGAAACCATTCTTCGTCAGAAATCTTTGTCTGGCCCAGAGAAAATAGGGCATGTTTTCTCTGTAAACTGCATATTTGTTAATCTGTTCAAAATAAATGTTAAGAACTGGAAATTGGTTCCTTGTCTCTGTTTTGAACATGCACTGAATTATTTTTGATAATATTTAATTCAACAAATGGTGACCTCGACCGTGTGCAGAGTTTTGGACCAAGATCCAGTTATTTTTTAAGTTAATTAACGGACATGTATTTGCTCTATTGACAATTTGCGCTGAGTTGCGTAGTTTTTAATTCTGTTGATTGGTTAATCTAACATTGGGTAATGTTGTCATGCAAGTTAAATATGTTTTTTTGTTTTGAGCAGATTAACTGTTGCGGGCCCGTTGAAGCTGCTCCCTTGTCTGTGTCTCTGTTCTGCGCATGACTGCGACCTGCTTTGCGCTCCGCAGAGAAACACCGGTGCCTGCTGGGAGATGGAGTTTGTTACTCTGCGCGCCCAGGGGGACAATGGAGCAGATGGACCGGATGGAGCGGTCCCTTCAACGAATAAAATCGGAGCCAAAGTGCGGATCGGGGCTTGAGAATTGGCATTCTCAATTTCGAAAGGACGCTTTCGGAAGATTCTTCAGGGCTGGCAAACGAAAAAAGATTACAGAAGAGCCTGGGGAGCCCTCTGTTAATCTGGACGGATTACCTTGTTGAAGCCGGCATATCCCCAAACGCGCGAATGAGCCAAGCAAATTGGGTTGTGAGTGATGGTCAGACTTTTGGTGTGGTCCGATTGAGGTTAGTGTTGTTAGGTTAGTTTTTAATAATATTGTAAAAGTACTGTGTTTGGTGTTTTGAGGTGACGAGCTGCGCATGTGCGTATGTGTGTGTGATGGTTTTTTACGCAGGCGCTTTGCGAGACGTGCTGGAGATGTTGTGTTTCTGTTAGAATGTTATAGTATGAATAATGAACTATAATCAAATAAATTAAAATAGATAAATAAATATCTAACTAAATATGATGGATAACTGAAATTAACAATCTATGAGAATTAGTTGTGAACATTTACAACAGGCCATCAGAGCGGACGCCCAAAGCTAGGTGGTGACATGGCGGAGCTAATTCTGTGTGATTTTCTGCTTAATAGCACGGCTAACATACGACAGCTTTGACTATATGTTTTGATAAATAAATTAATGGTAATAGGCGGTTTTCTGCCATCTGTTCGAGTCTTTTGAGTGGTTTTCTGGAGGCCGGCGCCGGGAAATTTCTCAAAGCGGACTACAAAAAATTGTAACAGATTGGTCTAAACCTCCGCGATAAAATAATTAATAAGGTCTTAAAATCACCGCTTATAATGTTGTGTTTTTTGTTAATGGTTTTGGGCTGTAACGGACGTTGTAGGTTCGGTGTTTTCTGTGCGGGACAGCTGTTTGGAAGCATATGTTTCAGTCCGTGTTGGACGAACAGGAGATTGTTTTTGTTCATGCCGAATTAAAGTTTGGTAAAGTGGTATAAATTGTGCGGATAAAGTCCTGGTATTGCGGTAAGTCATTTTCTAAAGTGTGTGTTGCGATTTTCTTGAGTGTTTTCGCTGTACGTTTTGTACTGTTTTAGGTTTCGTTGCACAAAGAGAGTTTACGGTAGCACGTTGCTGCAGGCTGCTGTGCTATGCTAGCGTTTTTTGCTTTTGTGTGTCAATGTGTTTTGTGCTTTAATCCTAACTGCATGTTCTGTGTGTTGTAAGCTAAAAGTTGATTTTGGATAGAAAGTGATTACAGACTCCTGCAGACGATTGCCTTGTTAAGACTTAAACGAATTTGGATTTTGTTAAATTTTTCTAATTAATTAGGATGTCATATTTTACATGACTGGACGTTTGTTAGAAAACGGACTCAAAATAACTGTTCAGATAAATTTTGTTTGCTACTCCCTTTCGGCAATGTTTTAGCACATTTTCTACGAAGAGCAATTTAAGGTGTTTCACATTTGACTGAACTGTTACGGTACGGAGATTAAAGATTAAGAAGTACATGCTGAATTTGGTTAACTGGTTTTGCCTGAGAAGGCTCAATTGATCACATGAGGAGAGCATGTACAGTTATTGGGATAATTATGCATGTTACAATTAAACGCAAATGACTGAGAACAGTTACTCATGAGTCGATTCTGACTTGGTGAAGTTTTAATTTTTGATTTCATCTTTAAAATTAAAAAGAGGGGAGTGTATAGTAAAAATAAAAGTTGCATTTTTTGAATCTTTAATTAGGTGGATTTGTTGCTTTTTGATTGATCTAAGCAGGATTTGATTAAGTTGGCCTAAATAAAGATAAAGCTATAAGCAGTAATTATAAGAATGGAACGAAAAACAAACGGTGTTAATTGGAAAGCAACAAACTGGTCTAAATTATTTTTATAAGCACCGTGGTTGAATGGTACAGAGAATGAATTCTTTCTGTGATTTAAATAAGTATCATTTATGCTAAAATTATGTTTGGCTGATTTCTGATGGCTCTATAGACTTTAGAAATATAGCTTAGTCTCTGAATAAATGACCTAAAGGAGAAGGATTTTGTGGACACTAAATGCTTATTGGATTTATCAAATTTCAACTGGGGCTCAAGGAGTAACCCAGCATATTTCAATTCCGTTACAAATTGAATGTTTTTACCATGCAAAACAATACTTATCATAGTATATTTTCTAAACTAGTGGGATTTGAATGTTTGAGTTTGAAAAAAAAGAAAACATTAAAACACAGAGTCATCTTTAAGGCATCAGTTTGTTTTTAAACAGGCTGGGGATAAATTTGGAATTGGTCTAAGGATTGAAAGTAATGAATATCGGCGGTGATCGAAATGATGGTTTAATTTAGAAGTAAGAAGTAAGATCTAATTCATTTATTCTGATCGTGTAGAAGCAAAATGTGATTGGACCAGCTACATTGAAATAATTTTTACCATATATTTGAATGCACATTTTGTTTTGACAAATAAGAATTGGTTTTAGTTTTAAAAGTTTAAGATTAATTTTTCAGATGTTATTCATTAATTGTTAGCTAGTCTACTTGATGCTGAGAGTAAATTTACAGGTCCTAAAACATTTTAGAACAGTTCTGATCATAGAATAATGGCATAATATATCATTTGATTAGTGGGGACTCTGTAACTGACAATTTATTTAGATTGTTTTGATTTTATTTTTTCTTATTTTTATTTTTTTTCTCTTTCTCTCTCAACCTTTATATATTTGGTTCGACTTGGATTCTGACCCAGGTTTCTGAACTGCGGTCTGCTTATTAATGAGAACTTTGGAAAATGTTAATTTGAGAAGCTGAATTAAAGAAAACGTGATTCAGTGGTAATTTATTTGACATTTGTTTAGAAGCTTCAATTCAATTTGGTGTTTATCATTGGAGCAACAAAAAAGAAGCCTGAGAGGATAATTGGGATACTGAAAAATGCTAGTTTTTGTTTTTATTTTAATGCTACTAGTTTCTGTTTAGAGAAATCTTATCTCTTGAACCTCCTGTATTGAATTTTTTGTTTTTTTGTTCTACTGCTAAGGGGAATTAGACTACTATGTATCCTACAAAAATTTAAGAGGACTTTTAGTTGAAAAAATCAGTTTGACTATGTTTGATTCACTTCACAGAATCGGACAGATGTTTTTGAAGTATGAACTGTTTCGTTATTTACAATCAGAATATTTGGGCAAGTTAGCACATTTGGGTTTGTTTAAAGAGGAATCATATAAGCAAAAGTACTTTGAATTTAGATTGGATTGTGAAGAAAAAAAAAACAAAAAAATAAGTACTTTAGGTTTGGCAATTTCTATAGGGAAGCTGTTTTGTCAGTGATTTAAATCTTGGATTTTTCTTTAGAAATATGGATAGAATTTGAAGTATAGCAAACTGAAGACTATTTTGGTAAACTATCAGTCAGTACTGTTCTCTGATTTTGTTTTAAACATTTGATGTTTTTAATTTTGATATTTTTTGTCTGAGCCAGCTTGATAGAGATCCAGTACACTTAAATGATGGGGTGATGAAAGAATTTGCAGAGTGGGTAAGACTGACTGATAGAGGTTAACCTGCGTTTTTCTATACTTTTGATTGTATTTGTGATCAGACCATAGATCTACTTGTCTGGACATGTTTGGTAAAACTAAATAAGATTATATTGATTTGCCAAATTAGGGCATGGGACATGGTTATGGCTGTTTGTTCACTGTTGACGCACTCCAATGGCGGCAAGGAAGCTCGGTGCTTTGTGTTGAGACTGGATGGAATGTCTGGTCTGCTTATCTGTGGAATGTCTTGTCATAACTGCCTTTCGACAATAATGCAGGAGACAATTTGCTGAGATTAACAAACGTTCTTGGCTTTATCCACAGCAAGCACCTGAGAAAATGGGGAGAGGCACAGAGCTGCTGCCCCATTAGGATCAGGCCTGTCTCGAGTGCTGGATGGGAAAACATGGTTCTGTTCCCATGCTCAGGTTTGGTGAGTTTGAAGATAATTGGATACTTTAAATTTATAGGTTTAGTTTTGTTAATTTATACTTGGAAAATTTACAGGGTCTGACAGCTAAAGTGTGAAAAACTCAGGCTAACTAAGTTAGTTTTGCGTACTTATGGGATATATTTCTGGCTATTTCTGACACATGTTATGGGTTTTTTAAGCTGTAAGGAAGAATTCAGAAATAATGTGTAAATGTTAAATTAATCATTTGATTCCATACCAGGTTTTCTTAATGGCATCAGATCGCATCTTCCTGCACTTGAATGAATTGGCTGTGTTTGGGAAATGGTCAATTACGGGAGTAATTTACCATTAAAGAGGGATTATTATTGTAATCATCTGATTGTGATTTCATTTGGAAAAGACAGTTCCTTTAAAGACATTTACTGAATGCAGCTCCCAGCAGCCTTGGACGGAATGCCAGCGGTGCGGAAGAGAAGATATGAACTTTTAAAAGAACAAAAATGTTACTTCTAACTATTTTTTTCTGTTTCACAGGGTTCTTCCCACTTTAAGTTTGATTTATTTCAGAATATAACATAGTAAGAATGTATATGTTCATGGATTTTCTAAGCTTCTTCCACAGTATTAACATGTATCAAGTCAGATTTAATTATCTCTTCACATGTAAGACATTCTTATACATTTTTGGGTTTTGAATTTAGTTTGTGGGAATTGTTAAAATAATATTTTTTGTATAATGCCAAAAGAGGGTGAATTTATAATTAACAGATTGACATTTTTGAGTAATGGGAGTTAAGGTTAAAAAAGGTATTTCAACAGGTTGTGTTTTGAATTTTAATCTGGAAGTCTTGTTGTGGTATCATATGAAAGACTTCATGTTTTAAACTGATAAAATTTCTTGGGTTTGAATTTTTTGCATTCTCAAATGTTTTTAGATCTTAAGTTTTTAAACACTAACCCTGAAGGAGAGTACAGAGAAGATATCAATCTATTTTCAAAAATAGATTGAAAGAGGGAGTTGTTGTATTATTTCTACATATGTTTTAAACATCTATTATTCAGAGGTAAAAAGACACACTGTTTACCAGCAGCAGAGGCCTTGGATATGGTGGGAGTATGTGTGACCTTTGAGGACCTCTGAGACAAAGAGTTTTATTGCAGGCTGTAAAAACAGGATGTCTGTAGATTTAGGATGCCAGAACCAAGGCCATAAAGCTGGGAGTTTTGCTTAGGATCATAAAACTCCTGGGAGATTTTGGATGTTTCTAAAAGTTATGACACGAAAACCATTCTTCGTCAGAAATCTTTTTCTGGCCCAGAGAAATAGGGCATGTTTTCTCTGTAAAACCGCATATTTGTTAATCTGTTCAAAATAAATGTTAAAACTGGAAATTGGTTCCTTGTCTCTGTTTTGAACATGCATTGAAATAATTTTGATAATATTTAATTCAACACTAAATATTTAGGTTATTGAGTTTTAAGATAAATATTTAGTTTTTAGACAATATATGTAGTTGACAGACAAAAAAATTAGTTTAAAGCAAAATATTTAATGCGTAAACTTGCTAACTAAATATTCGGGTTAAATGAGCATTTATAAACTACCGTATTTACTGGACTACAGGCCACTACTTTTTTTCTCATGCTTTGAACTCTGATTTATGGATTTTAAAGGCTAACTGCCACTAACACTCAACGAGTGGTCATGGGTGTTCACTGATATGCTCATAAAAAGTCTAGTCTTATACAGTCGCGGGGTCCAAACATTTTCAAAATCCAAACATTTTTAAACGATAATTTATCTTTGAACACTTTCGGAATCCATTTCCCAGTGTACAAAGATAAATTATCTTTTAAAAATGTTTGGATTCGGATAATGTTTGGACCAAGCGACTGTATAGGACTACAGAAAGACTAGAAACAAACATTTTCCGTTTCCGCCTGCGGAGTGATACCGCTCCGCACAGAACTTCTAATACAAGTCAATGGAGTTGGACAAAAACTATGATAAAACCTGTTGGAAAGCATCTTTTGTGTGAGCATATCAGTGAACACCCCTGACCACTCGGTGAGTTTCACGTCTTTGTAAACAAAACTTTCATGCGTTTTAGGAAAGAATTTATTAGTGCATGGGTGTTAGCATTTATCTGGACGGCAGCATTTGTCCAAATTTCTATCAAAACCGTTCTATTTCATCATAAAAAGTCTGAAAACGGAGCTTTAGGTGTAAAATACTGAACTTTTCCTTCAATAAAATCCAAACACCAATCCCTTTCCCGACAATCCCCCCCCAATTTTTGACAGTCTAACTTTAGCAACAGCATGTGAAGTGAATGCCGACCGACCCGTGGGGAAGGGATCTTGGCCTTTCTCTCCAGCGTTTTGTGTAGCTCTTCGGCAGGAAGCAGACAGAAGGAGAAGATGTTTCCGTCGCCTCCGGCCGTCAGCACAAACAGGTCGTCGAAGCTGCAGCGCACGTGTCGCAGGTGTCCGTACTGGTTGTCGTGAACGCTCAGAGCCCAGTAAGCCTGCATAGAGGCGAGGCTGTGGTCTCCAGGCTGCAGAGGGTAGACCCTGATGGAGCCGGACTGCATGCCGCAGAGCAGCAGCTGCCTGTCGGAGCTGTTACACACAATGGAAGAGAAACAACAAGCACGCACTTATTATAGCTAAGGTACATAGTTACATCTCTTGGATGAATATCCTTAAAGGGCCGGATGTTGTAGAAAGTATTGATAAAACTATAACAAACCGTTATAATCAGCCTCCGCATTCCAAAAGTATGTCTTAAAATTAAATAATACTGGGCATCTTTACATAATGATGTGATTTAGGACTGTTCAAATAAAGACTGATTTCATTTTACTGTTAAAATTGTATTCAATGATTTCTAATCTCATCTTAGTTCTATCCCAAGTGCTAGTTCTTTTCTTCTTTTTTATTTTCATATTTACGATTTTAGCTTTGTTATTAGAGTTTCTTTCTGCATTACCTTTCCCTTCTCTGTCCGCTGTGCTCTCTTTATTTCCTCTCTGCTATTCTTCTTCCCTTCCTAATTTTCCTACTGCTCACTTACTCTCCCACCTGCATCTGTTTACCTTTGATTCGCTCCTCTGGTTCCTTTATCATGATCCACTCCTCAGTATATTTAAGCTCTCCAGTTTCCACTGTTCACCACTGGCTCCTCCGTCTGTTCTCACTAGTTTCGTTGCGTCTGAATTATCCTTCCGCATTATGCTGCCTGTCTGTTCCCTGCTTCTCTTACTTTTTTAATTAAATGTATTCTCTTTGTCCATGCCAAACTTTTGTCCGTCGTTTAGTTCATTCCCTACACCAAACTTGACGGATCAATCGTATTGCTATTTTGCATGAGTTTCAGAGTTATTTGATTAAAGTATACTACGGTTGACCCTCAGTATTTGTGGGACACACTGATCATGAAATGCTAAAATCAGATAACACTTGAGACCACAAACATACCTTAACTTTTTAGGCGCCAAAGTCAAAAGGATTGTGACCAAACGAGGCACAGCAGCAGATATGACCACTAATTTAGTTATTAATTTATACCAAGAGATGGTAGACATCTGTAACTTCAATCTAAGCCACATTTAGGGGTGTGTTACCGTGGAAAGTTTGGGAGTAAAATTAGTTTGATTCCCCCACTGATCGAGGATACAAGGGAGTAGTCTCAGCATAGAGAGAGATAGTTTTAGAAGGATAAAACTTACGATAGCAAGAGTGCTTCGGCTGATAGACTGAGCCCAAAAAAGCTGTTTTGGTAGTACAAGACCAGTTCATTGAGCGTTGACGTCATATTTGAGAGTTTTGAGCATCGATTTTAAAAAGCAGATCAATGAATGTTGATGCAGGAAGAAGGGTAAATTACTCCTCGGCTACCTGAAAGTCACGGAGCAAATGGGATCGTCGTCCGCCTCGCTGATGTGTCTGACCTCGTAGGGCTCGTCCTGCCGCTGGAAAGGATCTTTATCTTGGTCCTCTGAGAGTTTACAGTGATAAAGGAAACCTGCGTCGAAACCTCCCTGAAAAGTTACAGAAAGGTTCTGATTGTCTCTTTACTTTGGATTTTACTGCTTGGATTTAAACATTTACACTTTACAGTATTTTTCTATACTTGTAACAATGTTTTTTTTTTTTCTCCAGAACACCAAATTGAACATCTTGAACCCAGTTTATTCTTCTCCGACCGCAAATTTGCACTCAGACGCAGGCGTATTGACAGAAACGTTTTCGTTTATAGTACGTTATAGTTCGTTTTTTTCAGTGTTGCGTGACCAGGACAGCAGGGGGTGCTAATTCTTCATGACGTCTCTGCCTACCATCACAGCTAGGCTTGTGAACGCATTTCTACGCATTTGATTAAAGCTGTAAAGAAATGCAAGTCATTGAATACTCTGAGAATGCATGTCAGCAGCCTTTTTTCTTTTTTCTCTACACCTCCTTGTGCTCAAAAATCACCAAAAGACCAAATTAGATCAATTATCCTTTTAATGTAAAGCATGTAGTGCCAAACGCTGCATTAACTACTGATTACAGTGACTATAGAGCCCTGGTAAACCAGATGCAGACGCAGTTGCGGAGATGGATAGGAAAAAATGGGGCTCTACTCCGTGCGTTCTTGCGTAGGTGGCGTAGAGCCCTTGCGTCGACGGATACTGGCGTTGCGTCAATCCGTCAAAACAGAGAAGCATGAACTAGGCTTTAGACCTTTAGAAGGTTTGTGGGAATATTTGACTGAAATATTTGTACTATTGATTGAAAACTGGAGCAAAACTGTGCTGATTTCACCAATAACCATTTTAATATTTGATCATTTTGATCTGAACTATAGTTTAAAGCGCAGAGGACAGTTACGTGGAAGGATATGTTTGTTTTTACCATTGAGACCCAAAACTGTCCAGGCTGTGAGTAGAAGCCACAGCAGAGTGGACTTGGAGGATTTGGGATGAAGATGGGAGGTAGTTCTTCCTCCTCCTCCTCCTTTTCTTCATCCAGAAGCACCATACCCTCCTCCATTAGTTGTTTAAGCTTTTCCTCTCGCTCTTTCCTCTTTTTCTCCTTTGCTGCCTGTCGTCTGGTGACTTCCTCCTCTCTCTGAAAACACAGCCATCCCCCCAGATCAGAATCGTCCTGTAATGAGTTACAGTAATAAACCAGGCTGTAGGTTTTTTGGACCTTGATTCGGGATTTGATGCTCTTAAACCTGAAGGACCTCCTGGGCAGATACTGGAGTTTGAAGGTTTTGGATGACTCCTGGGCTCCTGGTTCTGGACTGTGAACCTCGACCACGTGACCGCTCCGACACAGGATGAGGAGCCTGTTTTCACTCTGAAAGAGAAACATCCGATCAGCAGAAACATCTAGGCTTGGTTGGGTGAGGCAGAACATCTGAGACCATGCCTACGTGGAAGTGAGGCGACCACTCCAGCGCTTCTACAGGCCCGGGAACCTGGATGAAGCCGACTGGGTTGTACTTCTCCCCGACCGCGAAGAAGAACACGGTGCAGTCTGAACTCTGAAAGAAGACATTCAAAAAGAGAGATGTTTAAAATGATGAAGAAACAAACAGAAGAAATGTGCTAATAAACTCTCTATAAAAACTTCACTTCATGCATCTTAAAAAGGGTAACAGAGCGTATTTGCTCATATTTTCATCGAGCATTATGGAGGACTGACGCTGCCAAACCATAAATCAGAATCAAATACATAAATAAATCAATAAAATTAAAAATACATTAAGAAAATACATAAGAAAATAAACAATTAAATATAGTACTCAAATCTTTTAATTCAATTCACTTTATTTTTTTATTTAGCATCAATTTACAACAAAAGTCATTTCAATACAATTATACAAACATTCCAATCAGTTACTTTGAAAATAAATATATAATTCTACTGTTTACCTAAACCATGATTGGTCTGCTATTTATTTATTGATTGATTATCACATTTATTTATTCAATTTATTATTTATTTAATTTATTAGATTTTTTTCCACTGGTTTTTTTCCTCTTGTGTATGCTAATGAGGTAGGTGTTTCTACCACTGGCTTTAACTATGATTTTCCCACTGTTTATTGTTGTTTATTTATTTATTATCACTTTTAATTTATTAGCTTATTTTATTTACTGATATATTTGTTTTATTTCCCCACATTCCCACCTCAAGGATATGCTAATGAGGTATACATTTCTACCAATGGCCTAATCTATGATTGTTCAGTTATTTATTTATTTATCCATTTATTTTTGGCAGGATCGGTCTCCCATATGTACAAACACAAAACCTAAATGTCAAAGAACCAACTTTCCAATCCTGAGAGGTGGTAGAAAATTTGGTATATCATGTTTTTTATCCATTAATATGCACTGTCCCAATCGAAATGATCAATATTATTTCCCTGCACTCCCGGCTGCAACCTTTTTCTAGTATTTCTTCACCAGATTGACGGACGTCTGAGTCAGACCAGATGCAGAGTGTCAGTAAAAGTCCGTTTTGGAACGCTACCATAGATCAGTCAATGAATTCAGACAGACTTTGACAAGGTGAGGGGTCCAGTCAAAGGAACCTTTCCAACTCTAAGAGCCATTTTTGCCTTGGATTTAGCAAAACAAAACCTGTTTAATGTCAACAAAAGCAGCACAACTCCTCAAAACACAATGGTTTGTTTTTATAATACCTACAACAGGATATTTGTTATTCTTAAATTACAGGACAAAAAATCTATTTTTGTTGGGATTACTTTAAAAAAAAGTGTGCCGTTATAGGAGGCAAATATGGGGTTTGAACTTTTTTATAACCAGTTTTTCACATAAGAGCTACATGCAGTTAGGTTCCCTCCCAATATGTTCCTTATCAAGAAGTATTTTTGTAAACTGGAAGATGTTGGCAGAACAATATGGTCCACAGGCGGAATTGCAGACTTCTGGGCTAGGAGTCGGTGTGTGTGACATATTTCTAAACACTTGGCTTGAGCCTGGGTCAGCCTGACTCACAGGAGCTTCCAGGAGGACATCCCATCCAGTCGATTGTCTGTGTTGTGTGTGCGTGCATCTATCGTGCATGCATGCCTGAATAAAATGTCTGGATATGTTAAGATTTGAGGAGCCTTTGGGCTAATTGTGAGGAGAGTTTGAACTAAATTGCATGATATCTTTGTCATATGTGGATAAAGTTCCAGCTTGAGGCTGTTCATCTCATATTCTAAGATTGCCGACTGTTTCTTTAAATGTTTTGCATGTGATACTGGAACCAAACACCATTTGCAACCTGCACTGAAAAAAGAAAATGCAGCTATAACTTAAATAAATAAATTCCGTTAATTGATCACATGTAATTTAATTAAATTCATCAAACTTAATTTATTTATCTTTTTAACTGGTACGCTTAATAAAGGTACTTGAATAAACTTAATTCAATTACTTGTGACCAAGTAAAGCAATTTATTTAAGTTGGAGCTGTATTTTCTTTTGTCAGTGTACTGGGAAAAAAATGTCTTCATTAAAATTAAATTTTTATTCAAATGATTGTAATTCTCAGTGGAAATGTGGACAAACTGCTACAACTGTCCAGCTCTGGCTGGCTGGTTTGTGTTGGTAAATTATTAGAGTGTGACAAAAATTGAATAAATGCTTTTATAAGGCGCTGTATTTATTAAGCTAAATGTGTGTGTTTCTGTACTAAATTCAACAGACAGTTTGTTTTTTATTGGCCTGATCACAAATTACCGCATCAGGTGGAGTTGGAGGCGACTCACCCCTGTGGCCAGGATCTCCCCGGCTCGGTCGTACGCAACCGCAACAACGGGAGCGTTGTGAGGTTTGAAGGCCCGTCTGAGGCGCAGCTCGGCGTCCGTCTCGGGGCCCCGGCCGGTGGCCCCCCGCAGCCTCTGAGGGTTGTACAGCTCCAGCAGACGGACCACCCCGTCCTCGAAACCCGTCACCAGTAACCCTCCGCTCTGGTTCACCTGGGAACAAACAGAGCAGCTCCAGAACCTACTGTCCTGTCATCATGTGCCATCAGATCAGCTGTGATTTGAGGTCATAGTGGCTGCAAAACAAGCCCACGTCACCAGCTCTCCCTCACTGTGCTTCACAACTGATATAGGGTGTTTGACTTAAATGTTTTCCACGTTAATAATCTTTCTAAGCCAGGTGATCAACTGCAGCTGGTGCTTCTATAAGCAGGAGCCAGTGGCCGGGTAGAGCCCCTCCTTCTGCTGCCGGGGTGTACTTAGTTTTTCCTGCGAATGTCTCACACTCACCATGGGTGGAGCCCAGCAGAGCGCGGTTCCTCCCTGATTGAAGCGGGTCGTTATGACTTCTCTTTTAGCCACAAAGTCAAACACTCTGACTGAGCCTGGACAGAACGGACACAATGCTTCTGCGTTTTATAAAATCTGACACACGCTGATGTTTGCTGTGAAGGGCGGGTGAATGCGACGCTGGACTCACGGTCAAGAGTGGTTGTGGCCATCAGGTGGGATTTCTTTGACACGTCCAGGCCCTGGATGGCCCCAGCGTGGAAGGAAAACAGACACTCTGGATCAGCAGCCTGAAGAGAAACAGACTGTCAGTTTAGAAGCTGATTGTCCGACTCAGCTTCTCGTAAAAGAAAAAAAAAACAATATCTCAAACAGGAAGCTTTGTGCTTATAGACCAACAACAAGGATGGTTCTCCACAGTGTTTAAGACTACATTTAGTTAAGATGTTCAGTCAAGAATTATTGACATGCATTTAATTTCCGAGTTTGCAGCATCTTCCAAGTGTGAGATTATCTGTTCTACTGGACAGAATCCTAGAGGACCTCATATCTGATGTCTTTAGGTTTTAGGGTATTTAGACAAAATATAGACTTTTTCAGACTTAGACTTCTGGAGTTCAAACTTTGCCTATTATTAATTAATAGAACATTACTATAAAAGATAATGCAAAAATCTTCATGGATGGATGAATGGATGGAAGGATGGATGGATGGATAGATGATGGATGGTTGTGTGTATGGATGGATGGATGAATGGATGGATGATGGATGGATGTGTGTATGGACGGATGGACGGATGGATGGATGGATGGATGGATGGATGGACCAATGGATGGATGGATGTATTGGGGGACCGATGGATGGACCAATGGATGGATGAATGGACGGACCAATGGATGGATGGATGGATGTATTGGGGGACTGATGGATGGATTGAGAGAAGACCTCACCGTGTTTGTGAAGGACAGATCCAGCTTCCACATGGCTCCGTTAGAATCCTATAACAGCAGAGAGACACCAGGACTGTTGTAAATCTGGGTCTGAGCTGCAGAAGCTCTTACGGTGCTTCATGTTCTCTGACCTGAGCGAACCAGATGAAGGAGTCAGGGACAGAGCTTCTGACTACAGAGGAAAGGCAAACGTTGTGTCCGACCAGCAGCTCGTTGATGGGCTCCACCTCAAACCTACTGCTGCTGCTGTTGATGGTGGCCATGTTGATCTTCTCAAAGTCCCAGGCCTGCAGCGAGAGGAAGATCCTGATAGAAACTAAAACACTAAACATTCATCCATCACTATTTACGTTCAAATGTCCACTTGTTTTACCCGAACGGCTCCATCAGAACCAAACGTCATCAGCTGTCCATCTTCCAGGGTAAACGGCTGGACAGTCCCAGAGTGGCAGCTCCGCTCCTCCTTCCGGCATATCTCCAACCGGATAGTGTTCCCTTCCCACAGCAGCAGGTTTCCCCATTCTGTGCCCGACACCACCTAGCAGGAAGCAACAATACATGTTCAATCTGTTGTGGAAGGTCAGCTTTGACAAAAACTGTGGAAGTCAGGAATGTATGAAACGTGATGAAGAACTGCTGTTCAGCCTGAGACTGAAGACAACATGATTTTTTGTAGTTCTTATTTTTCAGAAACTGTAAGGCTCATGTGTTGATGCAGATCATCATCAAAATTGATGGTCAGTCAGTGATATCCAGACGTGTTGCAATTAACGCCAGAAAGGACTTCAGGCATCCATCCACAAATCCATCCATCCATGAATCCATCCATCCATCAATAAATCCATCCATCCATAAATCTATCCATACATTTTTAGGATATTCTAAAGTTTTATTTCCCCACATTCACAGCAAAGAAAATGACCCACTGCCCACATTTCGGTCCCTGATGAAGAACCTGGAGCAGATCATGGATCCAGAACTCATCAGTTCTTGTGTTCACCTTCCCGATCTAATAAGCTAACCGCACTGTAGGAACCGAGATTGAAATCTGGGTTCTTCCAGGAGCAAGGTCCTCACCTTTCCATCTGGAAGTTCCACGTAGCCCTCAATATCAGTTGCTGCAGTTTTCCCAAAATGTCCCATGACTCCTTGCAGTTTGAGACCAGTGAAGGTGGTCGCCATTTTCCAAAACCTGTCAGAAAAAGACAAATGAAAGAGATGTATGATTAAAACAAACCTGGATCAGTTGAAGGGATGGTTTTTAGATAACTCAAATTTTATATATTATTTTTGGAATATATATTTTCTTCTATATATTTTTGTCCATTGAATATTATTAGTGAAAAGTGATAGAAATGTATTTATTATTATTTTTACCTAGCAACAGAAAACAAAAAGATCTAATCAATGTACCGGTTCTTGTAGTGTTATTCTGTGTTAGAACCTCAATGTAATTATTCAATGAAACTAGAAAAAAATTTGAAATGTATATTTTTATTAGATCGACCCTTAAAGCATTCGTTGTTTCTTTATCGTCTTTTACCAAAGTTATTAGGAGCTGAAGCTGGGTATCGATTCAGATTTCAAAAATTGATTCTTTTAAAATTCTCAAGAGTTTCAATTAATTGTAACGATCCAATCAAATCTGTTCCAAAGTGATTTTCATACGAGCCAGTGCCGTAAAAATGTCTATTTCAGCTATTAGTTTAAATACTTGGCTGTAATTCAATGATGCAACACTAGGTGGTATCAAAGTTCACCGGGAGAAACAGTATCAACCCCTTCAGACTGAAGCCTTAAAATGCATGTCTGGACTTTTTTCTTATATTTTAGCTGTAAAAAGGACAAACAAAATTAAACTGACAGTGTGTAGTTTTTACAGTACATCTTTGAAAATAGCCATTTAAATATTATGTAATAATAATTACGTAAAGCACATTAATTGCTAAATATTGCCGATATTGTAAAATATGTCTTTAAAAATCAGTTTTAAAACACATAGGCACAGATCCTCTTTTCAGGTGAAAGCCATATTAGTTGACGTCTTTACTTCTACAAGAGCCCAGACGGACAAAGCGCACGGAACATGCCCACTATTAAAACATGATTTCCCCTCAAAATGCAAAAAAGTTTCTCCATAAATACATTTTTACCTCTTCGCTAGTTCCAAGCGATGAAAGACTGATGTGCTCGTCTTGTTGCTGCAAATAGATCATTCTCAGGGAATTGAGCGTTTGAAAACAGCACTAGTTGGACCTCCGTTGTTGAGTTTCTTACTCTAAGACACAGATACCGCATGCTTGTGATAATTTAGGTATGCACTGCCCCCTACTGGCCAACAATTACATACTGTGCCTTCAAATGAATATATAAATTTTTGATTCGATTTTTTGAAACTTTTAAAAAGAATCAATTCAGGATCGATTTTTTCAATACAGCACTATTAAGCTTGGTTTATGCTTGCCACGTCCGCGAGGTCCGAATTACGTCATTTTAGCAACCACGCCTCTCCGCGCGGCCTCCTCCCGCCCCAAATTTTCGTAAATAGACATCTTTATGATTCGGCCGATAGAGATCATTGTGATCAACTGTGTTTTAATGGAAGAGAGGACGGTCTCCTTTTTCCGTCTTTTTTCCTAATAATTAGCATAAAAGTTCTCCTTTGTTTAAGCTCACAGGTATCACCATCTTGTAAACAACAGTGATTACTACTTCTACTATGGTGTAGTGTTGTATGCTTGCCGTAGAGCCCTACGCCGCCCCCTACAGTCGTCAAGAATATTGTCTCTCAGCAGGGACAAGCCACAAAAAGTATAAACGCTGCAAGAAGGCGTCTCGGCTGGTTCCGCACGTCTCGTTTCCGCGCGGAATGTTCATGCGGCAAGCATAAACCAAGCTTTAGGAGATAATGTGGAACCTGAATTAGGTCATCAACCTTGACACCCCTGCTCTAAATAGCGCCAGTTGTTCTCTGAACGCCGCCTAGAGGCTACAAAACGAACTGCACCCATAGTGCACTCGGTCTGCCGCCTACTTGATGTGTCCCGATCCAGACGAGGTAAGCAGACCCGGGTTGTACGGGGAGAAGCTGACCCTGTAGACCTCCTGGGAGACGGCCTTGCAGCTCAGCATCACCTCCTCCTGCCTCCAGTTCCACAGCGTCAGCATGTAGTCGGGGGCCCCGCCCACGCTGGCCAGGAGGCCGCCGTCCGGGTTGAAGTCTACAAAGCTGTACTCGCGCTCGGTCCCCCCTGGAGACGATCAAACCAAAGCCTGACCACCAAGGGAAAGGGAAAGGGTTGGGGGAAATAAGCGAGGGGTTCTCACCTCTGAGGATGCGGTACAGTCTCCATGGAGGATATTTATAGACGACGATGATGGGCCGGTTTCCCTTTTCTGCTACAGCGAAGAATCCTCTGACAGGATGCACCTTCAGACACACAAACATACAAGAACATTTAATCTTCTCTTAACATTTACTTGTGTTGAGAATCGAGTTAAGATTTAGCTACTTACAAGCAGAAGCCATCAGAAATAGTATAATGTTTGTAACTTTAAAGAGCGTAAAAATGTTGTTTTTGGGTTTATGGTGTTTAAACAGGAAGGTTCTTCCTCACCGCGATGGCCCCGATTCCTCCTCCGCTGCAGGAACGCAGGAAACTCTGCTGCTTGGAGGAAACGTCCAGAAGGACCAGGAGATTGCCTGCGATGAACATCAGTGTCGCCTCGTCCAGCAGCTTCAGGTTTGACCTCCGACCTCCGTCGTAGCCGAAGGAGTGGCTGCAGGAGCTAGGAGTCAAGGAGCCGCTAAAGATCTGCTAAAGGAAGGAAGGAAGGAAGGCTTCAATTCTTCCTTCCTTTTTCTTTGAAAACTTCCTTTCCTTCCCTGTTCCCCAATTTCCTTCCTTCCTTCCTTCCAAACTTCCAAAGAAGGAAGTCTCCTGCTTAACCGGCAGCGATTTCCTGTCTTTTCCTAGTGATGGTAAATATAAACTGAAAGGAAATTGGGATGAGAAAAAGAACTGCTGTCGGCTCAGGCGAGGATACGAGAGTTGCAGGAGGTTTTCTGGAATATCAGAGTCCGGTGTGACGGTCGGACTGGAGTGAAGCTCCTCATAGCTGTAGAACATGTCTGCAGGAAGCTCCTTGGATTTCCTCTCAGGCAGCTGCTGAATCCCAGAGTGTCCAGGTTCACGTCCTGGGTGATGGAGGAAGCATTTCAATTCAGTTTAAAAAACGTTTTTCACATCATAGGAAACAACAAAGTACCTGTCTAAAATGGTATAATTTCATTTACATTGCTGTAAAATAAAAAAGTACTTTTTTCCCCCCATTTTATCTAAGGTCATGAATTTATGGCAGGACAGAACCAGAGGTTGGGGAGAGTAGCCGATAATTGTACTTAAGTATGAGTAGCACTTCTTCAACATAATTTTACTTAAGTAAAAGGGACTAGTATTTAAGAAAAAGGCAACTTAAATACTAAGTAACATCTGCTTTAATGTTATCGGACTATCTGTGACTTACCTTCAGCGTTTACCTGTGTAGAGGTCGATGTGTTTTCAGCCTGCTCACCAAATGAACTTATGTGTTCGTCCGACATTCTCTCGTACAAATAAATTAAAATAACGTATTTTCAAGCTTGCTTAAACTATAAAACAAAAAACCGTTAAAACTAAATTAAACTAGTGGAAATGTGTATATTCGGTCCAACTTTAACAACGCAGTCAATGCTTAAAAAAAACAAAAACTGGTAGCCGTTTAAAAAACTGTTACCTGTTAAGGCGTTGCCAAGCAACAAGGCAACGGAACTCTGTGGTTGCAAAGCAGTATGGTTAATGTATTTCTCCATGAAAAATGACTAAAACAGACATTGAAGCCTAAACAATGGGGAAAACATTGATAAAATGATATTTTAAATGTAATTTATACACATATTTTAGGTTTTTTTTTTTATTTGCTCAAAATAACGAAGTCTGATCTGTTCACATCGATACATACGGAACGGATAGAAAAGTTAGGCTATAGTACGGGAGACAACTTTAACCTCATCTGTTCAGAGTGTAGAATATTACGCATAAAAACTATACATTAAGAGGGAGAGGAAGCATTTAAAAAAAAAATTTGTCTAGCAAAAAAATGTTTTGCGGCAACGACGGATGACTTACGGCTTTGTCGTAAACCGGAACGATAACAAGACGCATGGGACGGAGTTGGGACAACGTGTCTATCAACTGAACTGTAAGTTTTTTTCTCCAAAATGCTCAATAATTGGTTACTTTCCTTCGTAATAAATCATAAACTGTCTTTTCATATTCAAACGTGCTGTAAAAAGAAGCTTAACCAACAGAGCTTGATTAGAGGAAGCGGTTTTATTTAAAGTGTTCATGTTTACTGATGGATCCCTGCCTCCAACGCCAATTAATCCGACATTTACTCCGAACTTTTTCTTAGCCATGCGGTCACAGACTCTTGTATGTCGCATCGGTTTAATATCAGTTGTTGATATACACCCAAACGTGAATTTAGAATATTTTCTGCCCGGGACCATCTGAGGTGGAAATCAAGCCAAAGAAAGTCATTGAAACTCTGAATATAAAATATATGCTGAATGTGAATCTTTTATTTATTCCAAAGGGCAATTAAATTGATCAAATTTTATTACAGTATCTTCTCAGAGTTGTTTTGTGAAGAAAGGCTCTCCAGTAGCAGTCAGTCTTGCTACGAATCTGAAGAGGCCTCTGACTGAAAACTGTTTGGAGCATCGTGACATGCTAACAACTCGATATCCAAGCAGCAGAGACAATATTACCAAACAGCAACATGTCCTGGATGACTCTGCTAATCCACCTGGTTTGCTTGTGCCACAACTCTCTGAATCCCTGTCTGGCCATTGATAAAAAAAAAAAAACTGACAAGGACGGGAGCCTGGAAATTTAGAGGGTATTTTTTTCTGATTTTACATCATAAATGGAAGCGATGAAGCCGGTTTCAGACTCGTCAACAGAGGACAGGGTCGTTTGGCAATTTTTAGATACTCAATAACATTTTTGATCCCTTCTACAGGGTTCCTACTCGGTCTGGAAACGTGGAGTTTTATTTAGGATTTTTCAAGGTTTGGAAAAAGTAAAAAAAAAAATATATATAGAGAAACATCGATATTCCTGGAATATAATACCTAGGGATGTAATAAAATATCGATACGCCAGTATATCACGATATTTTATGTTGCAATACTTAATATTCTGAAGTAAAGCATGATTTCTTTATTTTGAATGTAGCCTTTGATGACAGTAAATTTGTAATAAAATTAAAAAGTATGACTGCTAGTTGGTGGCTGTTTTCACCTTCTTCGTTCCAGTGGATCAACTAGTCCTAGTGATAAAACTGGATGTGTTATGGGTGGAACAGGTTGGATTGATTAGAATGCTGGGACCAATTTTTTACAGTTAAATTTAGTTTTAAGAATCGTGATATATAGTCTTCCTCATGACATTTCAGTATATCGCAATGTATCGCATCACCCCCTTTTGTATCCTGACACATATCGCATTGCCAGACTCATGCCAATACACATCCCTAAAAATGCCTATCTTATTTAATATTCCATTCATTTCTTTATCCTTTATCCATCCATCTATTGTAGAAATATATCATAAAGTCTAATTAAACTTAATTTAATTTTGGTTGTAACAGAGTTAAATAATGAATTCTTTGTTTTTGGGCCAGCTCCAGTGTGGTCTGAATGAGTCAGTCTGGATTTAAACCATTCTAAAACCAACAATCTAATTAAATCTGTAAGAGTGAAACGGCACTTTACTGAAGAGCTGAATTGTATGTTGAAAACGGCACAAATGTGTAAATGCTTCAGTTAACTTGGCTGCTCTGCACACCTGATCAACCCATAGGTGTTTAAGGTTACGGTCGTGCTGCAGGTCTTAACGCTCTATTCCAGTTTTTGGATTAAATCTACAGAAAACAGGCTCTGTTTACGGAGGTAAAAATCGTGGCAACAGATGGTTGTGTTGCAGAATTTTGACAGATTAATTAGAGAAAAAGGGATAGAGAAGAGAGAACCCAGATTTTAACAAGGGCTTTTTGTGGAGCTGTGGCTACTTGCTCTGTACTCTGAGGTTTATGCGGCTCATCCACGATTTCCGGATGTCATGACAGACCTTTGGATACCTCTGCCAGCACCTCGCCCTGCGCAGACTACTACAAGTCGCTTTTAATGCGACACGGCCGTTCAGACTGCAGTTGCTTCCGGAAACGTTGGATATCTATCAGATTTAGTACCATGTATGAAAGTGACAAATCAAATTTACACTGTTCAGACTGTTGTAGAAATAATCAGCCGTGGGTTGTATCAGGGCAAAAAGTTGGTTTTATTCAGTCAGCCTAATTCCCGTTTCCCTCCCAGCGTCTCTGTGGATCCAGCATCACGATGGAAGCCAAACCCCAAAAACCTTTCTCCCCCAGCGGTGGAAGGAAGCCTTCATACAAAGGAAAAGGTAAGACTTGTGTCAGACTGGGGAACAATGATAATTTGATAGAAATATCTATCAATCGATAGACCTGTGGTGAGATAGCTAAAAAAAGGACAATAAAAAGTTAAATTTAAAACAAAAAGTTTACCCTCATTTTATTCATCATAGCCTATCAGGTAGTGCAATTCTTCTTCTTTTTGTGCAATAAAATAAGTCACCAGGAAAGCTGTACATTTTGAACTTTTATTTAATTTAAAATATCTTCATCTTTATTTATGTTGTAAGAATTTTTGTGTTGCATCATTTTGAAAAAAGAATTGAATATTTTTTAATTGTATTTTGCACAATAAAAGTTCTTTAAATTACATTCTACGCCTTTTTTGAGGTTGTTCTGCTTCAATGTGTCTAGAAAGCAGGAATGTTCATCAGTAGTCATTTTGACATGTATCTAAAGAAAAAAATAAGAATATATAGCAATACATATCGGGACCGCACATGCTTTAGATTTCATCGCAATATAGATTTGATGCCACATCGCCCAGCACTATGTCAGACTAACATGAGTTAAACGTTTATTCTCCGGCTTCACCCCTGACCCGTTCCAGACTCAACAGGGAACAAATTCGGAGGGAAACCCGGTGGGAAGAAGCCCTTTAAACCATACAAGAACACAGAGAAGAAGAGCAGACCAGGGAAAGCGAATGATGGAGGAAGAAAGTTGGGTTTCTCTAATCGTGGGAAAGGCCCACAGGGGAAGAGGAAGGTGCCAGCAGAGGGCAGAGGTGAGTAAACGTGGTTGCTGTGAGGTACTTCAGTTAGACAACGGCGTTTCACACGTGTAGTTTCCTTCAACCAGGTCCGCCGGCTAAAAAGGGGAGGAGAGACGATAAGAAGCCGACGACAGACGAAGAGCTGAAGAAGAACCGGCTGCAGAAGAAGAAGGAGCTGAAGAACAACCGGCAGCAGGCGGAGAGGAAGGAGATGTTCGAGATCATCCACAAGTGCAAAGGAGTGTGGGGAAACCTGCGGCGGTATGGTTTTCTCAGACCGGAAGCAAAAGTTGAGCTGTTTTACCTTGTTTTTGCCTTCTACTGACCGACGGGCGATTAATTTTTTTATTTTTGGTGGATCGGCAGGAAAAAGTGTGACGACGAGCAGAGGAAGAAACTGATGAAGGAGCTTCACAATCTGATCCGTGGGAAGATGAAGGAGGTCTGTTGTTGCTTTGGTTTTCTGCAAGCAGAAAAAAGTCTGCGTGTGTCTGTAACTAAACATTTAACAGAGACTAAATATGTTAAAAATGATGAAAATGTTAATATTATAGGTAATAATAATAAATATTATTTGATTTAGTTTTGTTTCAGTGTAGATTATGAAAAATTGGACTAGTTTACATTTTCGTGTAGTAACTGGGCAAGTTTCTTTGTAACACATTTTTTTGTTAATTTTTAAAATTAAAAGTCTACGTTTATATTTTTAAAAAAATGTAAGAAGCCTTGCAAAAATATTTGCATCACAGGCAACGCTTTACCTAGGATTTGTTGAAACGCTCTGAAACTGTTCTAGAGTTTTCCCTGTATGCGGTGGTATGCAATGTAGTTCTCATGCGATGGCGCTTCTATGCCTACAGATGGCGTTCGCTCACGACTCGGTGCGAGTTCTTCAGTGTTTCATCCAGTTCGGGAACGAGAAGCAGAGATGGGAGGTGTTTGAGGAGCTCAAACGTAGGTGGCGCTGTGCTGCAGCGTTTTACTTCACATCACTGATATTCATCCATTTTGTTTCTCCTCCTCAGAAAGCATCCTCGGCCTGTCCAAATCACCGTACGGAAAGCACGTGGTGAAGAAACTGCTGATGTACGGGTAAGTTGGATCAGACGCGTCCAATGTTTCACCCAAATGTAAATTAATATAAAATTAAACAGCAGTTTATCCGCTGCTACCTTCCTTCTACGAACTCCACACTTGGTGCGCTGCGCTAACTAGGGCTGGGCAAAACAATTATTTTTTTTAATCAATTAATCTAATGATTCATTTTTCAATTTGATTTGATTATCGATTATTGACCAATTATTAGATTTTTATAGAAATCTGACATTAATTTATGTATTTCCATGGAATAAACACATTTCTTCATTTGAACACATTTTAATCGTAATAAAAATCCCAAATAAAGTTGTAGTATTAGTACAATCTTATGTTAGAGGTTGCATTTAACAAGAATTTAAATGTTGTGCAAAGAAATAATATGAATAAAGGAGAGAAAATACCCCCAAAAATATAAAAAAAACCAAAATGTAACATTCACTTTATGCAAAAAAGTGCTCTTCATTCACAAAAAAACATTTACTTTGCTGCATTTTCTCTTGTTTCTGACATAAGATTTGCGAGAGAGACAGAGAGGCGCTGTTCATTACAATAAAATGCTGCTAAACATTTTTCTAGTTTTTAGATGGCAACTTTGAATCCGACCAACTGGAGAAGCATGAAGTAAAAAAAATAGTATTCAAACAGGATGAGGCGTTTATTAAACGTGACAATCAAGAGTTCGTTGTCGGTTTGCTTTTGCAGCACTTAAACAATGTTGTATTAATGTCCATGACGGCTACGTTTAGCGGGTAGGTAGTGCATTACCTTTGTTAACAAACATGTTTACTTTCTCACATTTTGGGCTTTTGCTCATAATCAGTCTGTGTGCATTCCGACTCATTCTGCCAACACGGGTCACAAATAAAAACCAACCAATCAGATGGCAGTAGACGCAGCTGTGTGTGATTATATGCCCTCTATGTGGGGGTGATTGGCTGATTTATAGGGTCAAATACATAATGTTGGTTTAAAAAAGTAGAAAACTTATGGTGTTTTATCATTTGCTGGAGCTGCTCCTGGATGCCGCTGTGCTTTAATGAGCCTTTTCCATTTTTGCAAAGCCGGCATACGAAAAAATCGCTCCCTTTTTATTTTAAAATAGTTCCATAACCTTTGAACTGCGACTTCGGATGGAGGTATTTAAGTCAACTGACTCACTCATGCTGATGCTACTTGCTCCCGCCATGTTTGTTTTGAAAGTGACGACCCGCATGTTTGCGGCAACATATTTTACGCGTCAACATAATTGATTACGCGTCGTCCCAGCCCTAGCTCTAACCTCACCTTACCTTTGGGCTAAACAACTAAATAGGAGTAATTACGCCAAAAAACGTCCACCTTGTAGCATTCACCCTGGGTTCACGTGCAAAAACAGAGTGGCTCCTGCCGTTTCAGTAGAAGCATTGGTGAGGTCCCCGTAAAATAAGAATAATTCTCTGCATTTTTCAGACCTGCAAACTTTGTCAAAATAGTTTGAGTACCACTTGTGTTGTGCGGCTTTTTTTCACAGACTTTTGCAACTTTACGTGCAGTAATTATTTTTTCATTCACTAGCTGGAGATTGGTTATTTAAAAAAAAAACCTAAACAATAAAACCTATATTTTTGATTACAATATTTTAAAATAAATGAAATGTTTTATTTTTGGTTGCTTACAATCATAACATCACTCTCCAAAAAAAGATCAAAAAATTTACAACTAAAAAAAGGGTTTTGGCAGAACCTTATAAAAAATGTTTTGTTTCTATATCATTTAATTACTATGTAATGCTCAACCTAATTCCAAATAGCAAAAATAACCTAATTTCACATAGTTTCATACTTAATATAAATTAATTATATTCCTTTTTACTGCTTTTTAAAATTATGACGGACTATTTATTATCTTTAATGCATCGTTAAGGCCGTTCCATAGTTTTACTCCGACAGATACGCATCTTTAATATTAGTTCTTACTATTCCACGTTCGAACTGAAGCAAACCTCTTAAATTATTTTGTCCTCTTCTTGAACTGAAGGAGGATTGGTTGTTTGCAGAGAAGCTTTCATTCACAGCTGGAAAAATAACTTCGAGTTTAGTGACATTTTTTTTTCACGATTTGCGCGACTCTAAAACATCTGCACAAAATATTTTAATCTTGAAGAGTGAAACTAAAAAGTTCCACTTGTTTACTGCATTGAATTATTACATACTTGTTTAATCAAAATTTGTTTTAAAATATTTAAATATGTTTTAATTCAAAATGGTAATTTATTTTGCATATTGCAATATGTGTATTTGTTTGTAAGAATGTAATAATTACATTGGCTTGCAGCACATGTGCACATGTCCCTTGGGCTGTTTTTAAAAATAAATGTATTTTATTTATTTTCACAATGAATATTTATACACAAGAAGAAAAATACTGTAACATACAGTAAAGGAAGAGGCAAAAAGCCAATTTGGCTCATCAAAGGCCTCTACCCATAAAAAAAGTTTAGCTTGAAATTCAACAAGTAACACAATTAATGTAGAAAAAGATAAATAAAATAAAGGTACAAAAAAGAAAAGAAACAAAATACGATAGAAAACTAAAAACTATAGATGGTAACTAATAAATAAATTCTCTACCAAGGAGAAAAGGAAAACAGAATTACAGATTAACATCATAACTGCACAGAGGAGCTATAGAGAGTTCTTCATATACGGAAACTTCTGAGGGACCTTTCTGGCAGGTCTGCTGCTCCCTTGTGTCCTTGCTACCTTGGTTCCTTCCTTCCTTGTTTTCTTTCTTTCTTTCCTCCCATGGCTCCTTCCTTTCCTACCTTGGTTCCTTCATTTCCTCCCTTGGTTCCTTCCTTTCCTCCCTTGGTTCCTTCATTTCCTCCCTTGGCTCCTGCATTTCCTCCATTTGTTTCTTCCTTTCCTCCCTTTATTTCCTCCCTTGGCTCCTGCATTTCCTCCATTTGTTTCTTCATTTCCTCCCTTGGCTCCTTCCTTTCCTCCCTTGATTTCTTCCTTTCCTCCCTTGTTTCCTTCCTTATTCTGCCTTGGTTCCTTCCTTTCCTCCCTTGTTTCCTTCCTTATTCTCCCTTCTCTACAGCGATTGGCTGAAACTGCTTCACCACGCTGCTGCATCCTGTTGTCAGACATTTGGCACAGAAATGTCCGTAGCTTTTTGCGTAGAGGGGCAAGTTGTATCAGCGCACTCAGATTTGAATTTGTATACCTGCTACGCAAAATGTTTACAGGTTGGCAAGGTTTGCATTTGCTTATGGAAGGGGAAACATTTCCTCTCCCGTCTCGGTCTTTCCTGGCCTAAATCCTGTTCTTCCCGCTACAGGAACAAGGAGCTGGTGGCCGCCGTGATCCAGATGTACAAAGGTCACGTCCGTCAGATGCTCCGCCACGCCGCAGCCTCCAACATCATCGAGTACGCGTACAACGACAAGGCCATGCTCGCTCAGAGGCTGATGATCACAGACGAGCTGTACGGGAACACCTACGCCGTCTGCAGGGTCAGCACACACACACACACACACACACACTGCTGGCGGCGATGAGGTGCGACCGTCTTCAACGATCGTCTCTCGTTTTCCCTACAGTCCTCGGAGCGCAACAACATTGAAAAGGTGGTGAAGGCGAATCCGGAGAAGCTGGAGAACATCATGGACGAGACGAAGCAGGTCATCGTGCCGCTGGCGCAGAAGTAAGAGCCGATGCACTAAACAGCAAAAAAGGCCTGCGCTCGGCTCGGACTGACCATTTCTGCGTCTCTTTCCGACAGAGAACAGGTTATCAAACATTCTGTGGTCCATAAAGTCTTCCTGGATTTCTTCCTGTTTGCGCCCGACAAGCTGAGATCGGTGAGCGCCGCCGTTTTCCCGCAGCTCGGATGCGATGAAGAGTGTTTCTAAAGCCCTCTGCTTGTTGTGTTTCTGAGCAGGAGATGGTCGAGTCCATCAGGGAGGCGGTGGTCTACATGGCTCACACCCACGACGGGGCGCGGGTGGCCATGAACTGTCTGTGGCACGGCACGGCGAAGGTGGGTTTGGTCATCGTCGTATGCACACATACGGCACCTAGTTCAGCGTTCTTAGGGCGGCTATAATTTTTTTCTTTTAACATTCTCACACACCACCTGATCTCAAAAAAATATAGAATAGTTAGGAAGAAAATGTATTGTGCAAAATGTATTGTAAAACATTTTTTTCATGTAAATTTTAAATTAAGATTTAACATGTTTTTTTTTTTTAAACAATAAAACAAACAGTTTTCAGATGGATAAATTAAACACAAGCAAAATGTTTTGAACTAAAGTGCAAAATGTATAAAGAGAAATTACGTTTCCTCATCATTTATTTATGATTGTAACATTTCTATAAAAATAAAAACGCTTCAAAACGTTTTCTTTTCTGTTAAGTCAGGGATGCACCGATACTGGTGTCGGGTAGGCCTGGGTAATATGGCCTCAAATCGATATTGCAATATAATCTGAAGCATGTTTTTTTTTTTTACAATATTTATTAGGGATGCAACATTTCCACTTTTTAAAAACAGATACTTCGATTTAAGTACTTGCCGATACTTCTACCACACACAAAAAAATGCAATGAGTTGGTTAATTGCGTTATTTTCTTCTCTGCTTGTTACAACACATTATTGTGAATTAGATAAAGAAATATATATATATATATATATATATATATATATATATATATAAAGGGGTGTTAGGATCGCGATTTTGTGTTGAAATTGACAGAGATTACACTCTGTGTGTCCCACTAGGGACTCCGTAGCAACAGTTAGCAGAAAACCGTCTCATCACAAGGAACCAAACATTGCATTTTCCCTAACAAGTAACTCACTATTTCTCATACAGTTCATCACAACAACTGGTAACATTTTAACTGCCTGTATCACATCCCCCTGGATCAGAGCGCACGTCTACAGACCACAATAGCTGACACTAGCAAGTAGCCATTAGCTAAGCTACAGCTCGACCACGGCTAAAATAGATGAAGCAGCGGGACCAGAGCTAAAGCCGCTCCTTCTACTCTCAAATTACCGGTAAGGAAACTTTGAGTTCTCAGCGACTTAAGTCCACATTTGCATTGTAAACAAGAGGATTGTTGTTAGCTGCATTTTGCTCAGTCCTATTAACTATCTGGAGCATTGTGTCAGTCGTTCTGCAGTAACTATAAAGAGTAACTAGTTGGCATCCACTTTCTGTTACTAATATTTAAACTATTTAAACAATATTTAAACTGTTACACTATTAATGCCTAATACATTAGACAAGCATAATAAAAAATGCATCACTTTTGTCTTCTGATCATAGAATAGTCTAAATATGACATAGGAATCTGTACTGTAAAATGTACTTGTGACCCTAATTCGATTCTCGATTATAATTTTTTTTGTTAAATTTACAGCACAGAGCCCTATGCCATTTTAAGACTACTCTAATCTATGATCATTGGTTTTATTCATTAAATTTTGTACAGTAAATCTTATTTTAGAAGACAAAAGTGATGCAATTTTTATTATGCTTGTGTAATTTATTAGGCATTAATAGTCAAATTGAAATAATTTATTTACAATAAACGTGTAACAGTCTTGTTTAAATATTAGTAACAGAGAGTGGCTGCCATCTAGTGACTCTTTATAGTTACTGCAGAAAAAACAAATGATAGTTAATAGGACCGAGCAAAATGCAGCTAACAACGGTCCTCTTGTTTACAATACGAATGTAGACTTAACTCAATGGAACTCAAAATTTCCTTACTGGGTATTTGAGAGTAGAAGGAGCGGCTTTAGGTCTGGTCCCGCTTCTTCATCTGTCCTAGCCGTGGTCGAGCTGTAGGTTAGCTAATAGCTACTTGCTAGCATCAGCTAATGTGCTCTGTCGACGTGCGCTCTGATCAAGGGGGATGTAATACAGGCGTTTAAAATAATACCCGGGTGTTGTTAATTTTATGAGAACTGGTGAGAGTTACTTCTCAGGGAAAATGCAATGTGTGGTTCCTTGTGATGAGGAAATCTGAGTAAATAGACGGTCGCCTGCTAACTGTTGCTACGGAGTCGGAGTGGGACAGTAAACATAGGAGGTTTTCTCGATCTTCTTTTGGATTTTGATGTGCAACGTCGTAACGTAATTTTGATCGACTTCCATAGTATCAGTTCGTGGTATTATGTAACCATTCAATACCGATATCGGTGCATCCCTAATATTTGTTGCAATATATATTTTTTCTTTGTTTATGGACACGTTGAATGTTGTTTTCATCCTGGTATTTCCTTGCATGGATAAAACACCGGAGAGCAAAGCCGTGCAGTTCTTGTGGAACAATTGGAACTAACAAAATAAAACCAAACCTTTCTGCAGATGATCAAAAAAGACATAACAAATAGGGCTGTGTGATATGACGAAATATATAAACAGGGCGATAGAGAACGTTTATGGTTTTATATGAATCTATTGTTTAAGCCACGATAGGGTTTTTACGGTAGTAAATTACGTCAAGATGCACCTTATGGCATTCCTGTGCTGCAATACATGAACATACAGGGAGGAAGACTGTAACCAACACGATTCATATCAAGGATCTAACCAAGATTATCAGACAACTCAAAGTTTGTCTCCCTGCGTGTCTGCACTCCCCTCCCGACGCTCTGCTTTAATGGAAAAAAAGCGTCTCAGACGGAACAATACCGGCTCTAAAAGCCGTTTCGTTCGCTAGCAACACATCATTGGTTTGCTACAGCGTGTGTATCTGGAGTTTATCAGAGTTTACGCCTCGACTTGATGCTGCTTTTGCAGATTTTGTTAATTAATTCTCTCTATATTTGTTGTTGTGGTTCTAATAAAATAAATGTGTAGTGTTTGAGTCTGTTGGTCGGACGGGAAGCTGGTGAACTTTACAGACAGCTGGTGTCTGATCTGCGTCAGTCTTCTTATATCCACACAGCATTGATAACCATAACTTGACTATTTTCCTAATCCTACTATTCGGGAACCAGTGCCTAAACCTAACGTGATCCATCTGTTTAACGTTTACGAGCAGCAGCAGCCGCCTCGCGTGTTGGTGTAGCCGTAACACATCTCGAGGGGGGGACACTTATCGACATAACACCCCTCTTTACGTAGGACACACGCAGATAGTGAAACAAATAAAAACAAGAGAGAGAAAAACGCTTCTGCCAAAATGTGCTGTAAAGTTAAGAAAATGAATGGCAGCAGGTATCGCGGCTAAATTTGGATGCTTTTCAGATAAAGTGTTCAATTCAAAGGTATAGAGCTGAGCCGCTCTCCTAAAAGATCACTGATATCCAGCACATGATGAGTCTGGGTGGTGTTATTGTCATCTATCATTTAAAACTGCATTTTGACGTTGTACATTTTTTATAAACTATTCATTAAATAAATTAACAGAAAAATTGCTATATCGTGAAGTGAATCGTTATCAGGCTATAAAGATTCAGCCGTATCGCCCAGCCCTATAGGGAAGTATATAATGTTGTTAAATATTTGTAAACAACCATAAGTATCGGCCCGCATTTTGAGATCTGTGAGTTTTTCAGGCTTTTTATTTTATTTTTTCTTTGGAGCTGCTCGTTATTATTTCTCAGTGCAGCGGTTGTATTTTACATGTCGGCATTGGGTTAACACGGCTGTACGCTCCCCCATAGCAGCGCTACACCACTGGAATAAAAAGGTTCTCGGGATCTTTGCTCCTTTAAGGTTTTTCCTCGTTTGTGTTGCAGGACAGAAAAGTCATCATAAAAACCATGAAGAGCTACATGGTGAAGTTCGCCACTGTGAGTTCATCGTTGCTCCTTTCCATCCAATCAAACCATCATGTGATGTTTGACTCAATTACTGACCCTTCATCCCTCAGGGCGAGTTTGGCCACATGGTCCTTCTGGCGATATTTGACTGTGTGGACGACACCAAGCTGGTCAGGCAGGCGGTTCTCTCGGTAGGTTTGCTTTGAGAGGTTCTCCGTTTCGCCTCCACGCTTTCAGCGACGCTAAAGTCTCAGCATCGTCTCTGTGCAGGAGATCCTGTCCGCTCTGCCGGAGGTCATCGGGAACAAACACGGTAAGAAGGTGCTGCTGTACCTGCTGAGCCCCAGAGACCCCGCCCATATGCTGCCGGAGATCGTCAAGGAGTTGGAGCAAGGAGACGGGAACGCTCACAGGTAACTCCACCCACTCCTGCTGTCCTTCAGGGAAACACTTGGATTCAGTCCAGATCAGCAGAACCAGGTTTTCCTCTTCTTCATCCTTTCCTCCATTCCTTCCTTCCAGCCATTCGGTCCTTCCCACCCTAGTTCCTTCCTTCTTTCCTCCCTTGTGTCCTTCCTAGGTCCCTTCCTCCCTTGTGTCCTTTCCACCTTAGTTCCTTCCTTCTTTCCTCCCTTGTGTCCTTCCTACCTTGGTCCCTTCCTCCCTTGTGTCCTTTCCACCTTAGTTCCTTCCTTCCTTTCCTCTCTTGTGTCCTTCCTGCCTTGGTTCCTTCCTTCTTTTCCTCCTTTGTGTCCTTCCTGCCTTGGTTCCTTCCTTCCTTTCCTCTCTTGTGTCCTTCCCACCTTAGTTCCTTCCTTCCTTTCCTCTCTTGTGTCCTTCCTGCCTTGGTTCTTTCCTTCTTTTCCTCCTTTGTGTCTTTTGTACCTTGGTTCCTTCCTTCTTTCCTCTCTTGTGTCCTTCCCACCTCGGTCCCTTCCTCCCTTGTGTCCTTCCCACCTTAGTTCCTTCCTACCTTTCCTCTCTTGTGTCCTTCCTACCTTGGTCCCTTCCTCCCTTGTGTCATTCCCACCTTAGTTCCTTCCTCCCTTGTGTCCTTCCTGCCTTGGTTCCTTCCTTCTGTCCTCCCTTGTGTCCTTTTTCCAAACTACAAAACTCAACAGATAAACTATAAATTCAATAATTAACCAATAGGAATGCATGCTCTTATTTTGAAGGTGTCTATACAGCTACTTCCGCTAATGATTAGCACTAATTTAAGTCAGAAAACATCCCTTTAACTGAATAATGCGCATTTTTAACGCAGCGATACCTTACTACGAAATGTACTCAAGCTAAACAGACACTCAATATGCATAACTGAATATAAATAAGGCATGTTTTACTGCTAAATGTACTGATATTTGAATGATCAGATTGGAGCTATTTTAGATGAAGCTTCTCATGTTGTTTTTCTCTCAACTCAGCTAGATCCAGACATTTGTAGCCTTCTGATTCTCCACACACTTTCAGAATAAAAGCCTTAAATCCATCAGTTATTTTGTAGCATGAACAATCCCAGTTTAGCGAACCGTTCTGACCCCAGACCACTAACCTTTCTGGTTCTGATCAGCAAAAAGGACATGGCGACCCGACGGAAAGAGCTGCTGGAGGCCGTCTCCCCGGCACTGCTGGACTTCCTCTGTCAGAACGCCGGCAATATGGCGAGGGACAAGGCCACCAGCGTGACCATCAGTGACATCCTGGCTTCCGCCTGCGGCGACCTGAGTCCCGCAATGACGGCCGTGGCTCAGCTGGCCAATCAGGAGCTGGTGCCGGGAGGAGTCAAGGGAGAGGTTAGAGGAACCAATCAGAGCTCAGGGAACTCGTTATGTTAAAAGCATTCACCTAACTGGGAACATGATGGAGGTAGTAGAAAATGGCTAAGTAGATTGAAGCACATATTCGGTAGATAACGTGAGGGAACACGTGGTAGTGGGAACTATGTATCCGCGGGATCACAGCTGTAAGTCAGCGCGTCTCACCATTCGCTGCACGGGAGTGGGAGGGAGGATCAGGGAGTAAGACGAGTAAATCTTCTTTGCTCCAGATTATAACAAACCAATAAGATAAATTACAATAACTATGCCGATGATACTCAACTGTACATTACGTCATCACTAAGTGACTATATACCGATCCAAGCACTAAATACATCCATTGACCTAATCAATAGCTGGATGTCCCATAACTTCCTCCAGCTGAACAGAAACAAAACCAAAGTAGTTATTTTTGCACCTAAAGAGGAACGATAAAGAGTCGAGACACAGCTTCAGTTGATACAACTAGAAACTGTGAATGTGACCCGTAATCTAGGTGTAATAATGGACTCAGACCTGAACCTCCAGGGTCACATAAAGGCAACAACAAGGTCAGCTTTCTGTCACCTGAATAACATTTCTACGATTAAACGACTGATGACACAAGGAGACCTAAAAAAACTCATCCATGCGTTTATCTTTAGTCTGATTGATTACAGCAACAGCGTCCTCACAGGTCTACCTAAAAAGTCAGACAGCGGCAGCTGATCCAGAACGCTGCTGCTGGCGTCCTCACTAGAACCAGGAAAGTAGAACACATCAACCCAGAGAATAAACTTTTAAAATAATCCTACTAGTTTAAAATACTTTCAGATCAAAGATTTAAACACTCCTGTTTAGAGATGCTTTTGAGTACGGCCGTGTTGAAAAAATAATAATCGTAAAATCAATTCTGAATCCTTAGAGAAACTAATCGAATTGATTCACAATGACATTTTTTTGGAATAGTTTGCCCTTTTTACAACTAAAATAGGAAGGTAAAGTCCAGACCGCCATTTTAAGTCATGTGTCTGAAAGGGTAAATACAGTTTCCCCTGGTGAACTGTTACTTACGCAGTGATAAGGCAAGGGGCAGGCGGTATGGCAAAATTTTCATATCACGGTATTTTTCAAAAACATTACGGTATTTAATGGTATTTTTTTGCCATACAAGACCGTTCATATCCACATTATCTTATAAGAATGAAGAATATTAAAATGTGCTTTAAATAGCCCGTTTTACTTCCATATGGACTGCATCATGTTTTTTCCAGACAAAGGTTAATATGAAAATAATTAAAATGATTATGATTCTATAGACATTCTTGATGTTTTAAGGCTGAAAGTATAATTTTTTTTAAACCTCACGTTGGCGCAAGCAACAAATTGCATCTTCTAATTGCTTTGCATGTAGTACTGAAGAATCCCGCTAGGGGGCAGAGTATAGACTCATATCGGATTTTGCCAAAGAAGTAAAATAAACATGCCGACCGTAGGTGATTATTAGCTGGTTAATATTCAGATAACAGAAAAAAAGACGGCAGAAGTATCGTAGATGGCATGTAAAACATATTTACCGCTATTAATGATTTCTTTCCTACTGGTTGTGCCGCCGTTGACCGCGTTTACCTACAGACGTTCAAATAGCGCTCAACACTTCCCCCTACTGGTTACTCTCAATAGTGTTTGTAAAAGGCATGCCGTTCAGTTCTCGTCTGAAATTTTAAAGCCGATAAACTTTTTAAACTATAGACGAGGCTCCTCTTTTTTGGAATTACTTCATCAGAATTGTGTGCTTCGCTCCTGCCAGCAGCTGCACTTAGTTAAAAACGTTATTTTCTATACTGTGGTGAAGAACGTGTAGCAGTGAAATCGGTCCTGGCTGAAACACTTCCCCTCATTAAGTTGTCTTAGCTATTCACTGGTATATTAAAAATTCATATAACGAAAATAAACACCGGTTTTCAGTATGAACCGGTATACCGCCCAGGCCTAAAAGGCATATTGAACTACAGGCATATAATTATATATATATATATTATATATAATTGAGCCATATCAATATCGAACTAGATCAGATTGAATTTTGAATCGATTCTAACTCTTAAGAATTAGAATTTAACTGATTAATGAAATTTGAATCGATACCCAGTCCTACTTTTGAGTAATATTCTAATATAGATTTTCGACAAATGTTCTTTTTATGTTTTGCCTAAATTGTTGTTTTTAAATCAAATGCTAAATCTTTTATTGATTCTCGTGTTTTATCTGTTTTTAATTTTCATACTTTTACGTTTTGCTGTTTTTTTACGTTCTACGCTTTCATCAAATGTTTGGTTTCTTTAGCTCCGAATCATGTAAAGCACCATGAATTACGTCGTTGAATGCGGGTGATACAAATAAAATAGCCTTGCCTTGGTGATTTAGCCTGTTTACTATTAGCAGCACAGCTAATAAAAGAAACTGGAATCTGGAGGGTTTTGTTGTTGTTTTTTTGTTTGTTTTTGACACGTTTCCTTCCATCTGTGCTGCAGCTTCATATGGCCGAACACCCAGCAGGACACCTGGTGCTGAAGTGGCTCATAGAGCAGGACGCCGTGTTGGCTGACGCCGGCAGAGAAGGTAAGGAGAGCGAGGAGGAGGTAGCCGCTGTAGCACGCCTTGGTCTGCGTCCTCGTTGACACGTTCTCGTCTGGCTCCTCCACAGAGCGCTTCAGCAGGATCCTGGTGGACACGGTGGGGACGGAGAAGATGAAGAGCTGGGTGAAGGTCAACAGGGGCGCCATGGTGCTCTGCAGGTCAGCAAACCCTTCTGGTTTACGGTCGCAATTACACAGCTTCAAGCACGTCCGTCTAAAAAATGTGTTTTATATATTGTTCTATACCACTAGGTAAAAACTGAAACCAAGGTATTTTGGCAAAAGAACCAGCCAGAGCTCCACTTAAAGCCATTCAGAGTCTGAGAAGATATGGTGGAGAAAAGGCTGTTATATTTATTCAGTTCTTTATTATTTCCACACAGCTGCTGATACAGCTTTGGGTGATATAAATGTGAGGAGGGAGATGATATGTGTGATCTCATATGAAAAATAAGAACAAATGCAAGGTAAGGTAGAAATAACCAAAATATGAATAAACTTAATATTTGGATATCAGCAGCTGTGTTAAATATTAGATAAATCAAATGTCACGATTTACCTTTTTCCAAAATATAAACACAGCAGATAATTTATAAATTCAACAATCTAAACAATAGGAATGCATGCTCTTATTTTGAAGTAGCGGTGTCTACACAGCTACTTCCGCTAATGATTAGCACTAATTTAAGTCAGAAAACATCACTTTAACAGATTAATCCGCATTTGTAACGCAGCAATACCCTAACCCTATACAGTGACCCAACATACATAATTCAGTATGAATACAATGCTTTCTACTCGTGTTTTACTGCTGAATGGTTTGATATTTCAGATTGGAGCCATTTTACATCGAGCTTTTTTTTTTTCCTCATAAGAAACCAATGTTTTACCCGCAAATTCAGCTGCAGAAGAAACAAAAACGTTTAGCTAGTTATCGTGGCTCAAGGTGTTGGAGGATTATGTGGAGAACATCCGTAATTTTGTTGCCGACAAGAAGAAGTTTTTTGCTCATAATCCTGGGACAAAAAATGCTTTGAGTAGCAAGCGGATGAGGAGTAACGCATCCCTTCCCCAGAACTATTTCTGTGTTGCCCATTAACTCATCTGCTTTGGGAAATAATGGAAAGACGGATTCTAATTTGGGTTATGCTTTAAATGCTCATATAATTGTAGATGAATTGAAATGGATAAAAAATCTGGGAACTAGGTTCCTTTGTTTCAGGCTCAGTTGAATGTTGAAATGCGGAAATGAGCTCTTTGTTTCGCCTACTTTCTGCTGTTCTTCGTAAGTCTGTTCATTTATTTGATATAAATGAATCCTGGTGGACAATTGCCTTGCCGCTTTGACTGGGTTTCTGTAAATTAAAAAATAAGCGAGTTTTACATGAAAAATGTACATATTTTGTTTCTCCTAAGCTACACTCACCAAGGTTTGAACGAAATCCGGAGTACGTAGACATTCGCAGAGGGCGGCGGAGCTTTCTTCGAGCTTTTCAGGAAGTTTCTATGGCTGCCGTTCAGTTTCCAAGATAAACTTGAGGCATTCTGGAGAAAATAAGGGGATTTCGTGTTGTACGCTGGCCAGAGAGTTCTTTCGTTCTTCGTAGGAGTGCCCAGGAACCTTCGTCGGGTATACTGATGATGGCCGTACTGTGGCACCCTGTGAGCAACCCACCTCAATCTCAATTCGTTGGCAGCAAGACCCGTTGGATAGTGCTGGCCATTCCGATATATCTCCAAATGCGTCTTGATCATCTCATCTGCTGGAAATTTCAAGGGTAGTTTTGTAAATTTACAAAGTACTACTTTCCCCTCAATGGCAAAAGGATCTCTCTTCATACAGCGTCCATTATTGCCTGACCAGAAGTTCTTTGCCGTCCCTAAGAAGAGGGTTTATGTGGCGCGCTTATTGAAAACCTTGGACAAGACCATTGAGTTGGCCAGAAACGTTTAATTCTGATAAGAAAGCCGTTGGACCCAGTCCAAAAATACACCAAATTTTAGACTTTTTTAAAGGAAAAGTTTTTTGTTTTTTTTAACCTAAACCTTATTTTTAGTAAATGTGACGCTCGTTTACACACTCAGACAAGTTTGGAGCTACTTGGAGCTGTTCAGGAGTAGTTAATATCCAGTTGCGATCTGGGTATAATAAGTTCCATGTTGAAAAAAACCCAAACTTTTCCATTTAAGTTTTGCTGGAATCTTGTTTTGATGCTTGTGTTTTCCTTGTGCAGCCTCCTGAACAGCTGTGAAAGGTCCGTGGCTAAAGAGGTGAAGAAGGCGCTCACGGCCATCACCTCCGAGCTCCGCAAAATCAAGGACCAAAGAGGAGCTGAAATCCTGCTGGAGAATCTGAAAAAGTAGATGGATTCTTTTGGTTTTTATTCTAAAAAAACGGACTGCAGCAGTTCAAACGTCGTTTTGTTTGGACCAGGAAATCTCCACCAGGAGTGCAGGAGATCAAGGACGATTCGAGAAGTGGACAAAGTCACTCTTCTTCTTTTACTTCACTGGTTTGAATGAAGGAGGCATTTAAAGATGTGCAGTGATTGGTGACCCTGATCACAAACCCACATATCTTCAAATTATTTTTTTGTTTTTTTACTTTAGTAACCTCCCTCCCGAAGGCGCCAGAGAAAGTAACACCAAGACTGTAAAAATAAGCGCACATCAGTTTGTGGACTGGTCCAGTCTCCTTTTTTGAAAGGTCTTGTAATAAATGTCAACTGAAATGAAAAATAAAGATTATTGTGATACTCTGTGTTCAAAGTTGGGTTGTTGTTTTTGCTTTAAAGACGGTTGACCTGACCTCTGCAGAAATGTGTGCCATAATTACGTGGTGAGCTTACACCAGCGTGATGTAACAACCTCAGTTCTTCCAGTTTTTGGGTGTAGTTTTATAATCGATAGCTTGCAAGGTAAATAAGAGGTTTTTAAAAAAGCTAGTTACCCAAAACTGGAAAATAATCTGAATTTCAGAATTTTGTTTAAAGGTTTCACAGCTTAAAGCAATACTTTGGCAATGGAGGTCGATGAACACTACACTTGTTTTAATTATTTACACGTCCATCAGTGGTAAAACACCCCGTGTGTTGGGGAAAAAAATTGATTCACAAATTTAAAAATTGGTATACCTGTTTAACTTAGGTTGCCCAGTTGTACAGCTAAAAAATTAAAAATCCAGCTAGCCGTTTTAAGGCTTAGTTCTGAAAGTGTTAATACAGTTTTTTCCTAGTAAACTAGTCACCCAGAGTTAAGTTATTGAATTACAGGCAGACAATTAAGACATCTCAAAAAATGTTTTAATAGGACTGATTATATCAAACTTGATTGGATTGTGACAAACAAATCCAACTCTTGAAATTTGATTCGATACCCAGCCCTAGTTTGTTCTTTAGCAAGTACATTTTCAATAAAAATGGCACGATTTTTGGGTTTTTTTAACCAACAATGGAAGAGAGAAAAAAAAAGATGTAGGACTTTCCCACAGAAAAATAGTGATAAAATCGGGAAAACTGGGGGAAACGGACAGGAAGGGGTCTGGTAGATATAATGTAACAAGTGAACCAGAATTGTCATGTTAATCAGATCATTTTTATATCAGTCAAATAATTAAGCATCATACTAACCACTGTTAGATGTGTGAAGGAAAAAAATATGTATAGGGTTTACATATTTTATACTCCGAGATTTAATTTTGCAACCTTAGATTGATTTATGAGATAAATGGCCTATGTAACAATTGCTCTTGTGGGGAGTTTTATGGGCCTCCTCCATGAGAAACAAGAAGAAAGTAACATGTGAGGATGAGGAACCAGTTTGGTCCGGTTTGGGAGATGGGGTTTTATATCCCGTATTTTCCAGACTATAAGCCGCTACTCTTTTTTTTTTTTTTTTTTTTTTTGTCATGTCTTGCACCATGCGGCTGAACTAGGGTGACCGGGCGTCCTGATTTACTCTGGACAGTCCCCAAGGATGTAAACAAACCCATTATATAGTCGCAATTTCACCCAGACTTTGTCCCGAATGTCCTGATTTTTAACCAGTCATGGCTTACTGCGCTCAGCAGTAATTGTCTTTGGGTTTGTATGACGATCACAGTGATGGTAACGAACCAATGAAAAAGCAGTATGCTACGTGTCTGTGTGACCTTATCCTCATGGGCTCATGCCATTGATGAGACGTCATTTTTACCGTTCACAAAACGGCAACTTTTAATACTGCCGAAACAAACACCTTTCAAAAATGCAGTATTGTTTCAATAAAAATGTTGCACTGAAACTATTTCAAAAGAATGTCCTTGTTTTTAATCTGCCTATATTTGTTCTAATATAGGCCTTTGCACTTTGTACGATAAAAACCTTTCATTTTTGGTCAAAGTTGGGTGTCCCAGTTTTTGGTTTCAAAAATCTGGTCACCCTAGGCTGAACCAACTCTAACTAAAATGGCATTTGGCCGCCGTGCTCCATAAAGCCTCTTTACCTACGGTAAAGGGAGAAATCATGTCTCTTCTCCACCAAAGGTAAAGAGAGGCTCTATGGAGCGCAGCGGCCAAATGCCATTTCAGTTCGAGCCGTTGGCTCAGGGCGCTAAGCATATAAAGTAGCAAACAAGAACAGAGAGCTTAGCAATAGCATCGATGCTGATTAGCTTCGTAGGGATCCATGGTGACAGCTTTTGTTTCCTTATTCACGGTGTATTTAAAACGTATAGGTTATAACTTATGGCTTTAAACTTTAAACCAGTTCGACGTTGTGATCCTTCAAATTGTGATTTATGGATTACAGCTTTCTCTGTCCACACATAGCCGGGTATCTCACAAAATAGAGATATTATTCTACGGTTTAGCCAGTCATCCACACATAAACATATTTTATGCACCAAAAACTAATCTTTTTAAAAACTCCGGCCAAAGTGGAGAATTTCGTTTTCTTTGTTTTCAGTATGTGTGTGGACGGCCGAAAATAGAATTTCAAGAACCGTAACGTCACTATCCGCGACAAAAAAAATGCTCTGAAAACAGCAGTTATGCCCTCAGAGTTGCGTTGGTATCATCCATTGTTAAAGCGCGTTTTGTTTGTTTGCTTCTATAAGCTGTTTGACTGCTGCGTGCTGAAGATAGAGGAAAGAAAGTTACTCTGAGAGGGTAGGATTTGGGAGAACTACTCCCCCCTACAGGTTAGCCACATCTATGAATGTGCATTCATAGTTATCAGAAAAAGGACCTTAAAGCGTTTTCCATCCCATTTTTTTGTTTCTTTTTTGCCTTAAGTAGGGGGGGATTCGCTAGCAAAAGCGAATTGTCTGCAATCTGCAAACGCCTGAGTTCGTTTTGTTTTTTTCCCTTGACGAGAAGACACACGGTCCTTATGGAGTTCGAACTGAGATTCCAACTTCCTAGTGGCAAAAATCAACTGGAACACCTCCTGAACTCATTAAATCTGAGTGTTTGACATTCAATATAGCCGCTCATTGCGTAAACAACCATACGTTTTAGTGGAAACGTTTATTTTACAAGACACACTTGTGTGAGTGCGTCTAATATTAACGTTACGTGTCATTGTAATGGACAGATGAAGATTGGCTAAAATGCTATAAGTGAGATGAGTTCCAGTCATTTCTTTTTAATACACAACATTGAGATCTCTAAGTAATTTTTGGTTTCAAACGAAACCGTAGGGTTGGGTCGTTGTGTCAATCCAACAACTTGTGATAGAGGCATGTCGCCCATGGTGCAGTCCATGGTGGAGTCCTTCTTAGGAACTGTCCTTGGATGTGAAGGTATGTTTTCATGGTTATCGTGTGATGGATTGTCGACCCGTCCAGGTTTTCCCTCACAGACCGGTGGAAGTGGTAAAGATGATGGATGAGAGTTCAGTTTTTGCCGGTTTAGTACCCAGGCAGCCCACGCTTTAGTCTACCGTTGCCAGGGTTTGGCGACCTTCCGCCTCCGTTGGGCTTCGGCTGAACGACGTCGTCGCAACACTCTGCGATCCTCCTGGCGGCCCTCTTGATGAAGCGGACCTTTCCCCGCGCCTTGGTGACCATGGCGAACTCGTGGGACTTCAGCTTGGCGTAGTAGTCGGAGAACTTGTTGTACAGGACGGAGATGGGCATGCCGTTGAGGATGATGCCGAAGGAGATGCAGGCGAAGGCAAAGACGCGGCCGAGGTTGGTCTCCGGCAACATGTCACCGTAGCCCACCGTGGAGATGCTGACCTGGAGGACCAGACAGAAAACCAGCTGTTTCAGAATCTTCCTCTGACCAAACACCATGTAGGCTGACCCTAGACCCCCTCTTGTAGGTGTGACCCATCTGAGAGCCGGGGGTACCATTCTAGGGGTTGCAGGGCTCTAAGCACCTGTAGAGACTTTTTCCTTATTTGCCTCTAAAACGTTTCTGGTCAAACAAATGGCTGCTTTAGACAAAGATGACCTGTTTTTTGTTTTGTAATTTCATTTATTAGGGGAACAAAACTCTCCATCAACCTCTTATCTTGTTATTCCGCCCAATTAGTGTTTAGGGGGTGAAGAGTCTCTTACTTCTATGACCTCTATGACTCACTCTGCTTAAAATCTACAACATCTGGTCTTCCAGCATTATTAACTCCCTTCCTTCCTTCCCTAGTGTCCTCTCTCCTTGTCTCTTTCTTCCTTCCCTAGTGTTCTCTTTCTTCTTTCCCTCTTGTCCTCTCTCCTTGTCTCTTTCTTCCTTCCTTCCCTAGTGTCCTCTCTCCTTGTCTCTTTCTTCCTTCCCTAGTGTCCCCTCTCCTTGTCTCTTTCTTCCTTCCCTAGTGTTCTCTTTCTTCTTTCCCTCTTGTCCTCTCTCCTTGTCTCTTTCTTCCTTCCTTCCTTCCTTCCCTCGTGTCCTCTCTCCTTGTCTCCTTAGTCCTTCTTTCCCTAGTGTCCGCTCTCCTTGTCTCCTTCTTCCTTCCCTCCCTAGTGTCCTCTCTCCTTTTCCCTTCCTTCCTTCTCGAGTGTCCTCTCTCATTGTTCCTTCCTTCCTTCCTTTCCTTCTTTCCTTCCTTCCTCCCTTCCTTCCTTCCTTCCTTCCTTCCTTCGTGTCTTCTCTCCTCGTCTATTTCTTCCTTCTTTCCTTCGTGTCCTTTCCTTGTTCCTTCCTTCCTTCTTTAATTCCTTCCTTCCTTCTCTCCTTGTCTTTCTTCCTTCCTTGTCTCTTTCTTCATTCCTTCCTTCCTTCCTTCCTTCCTTCCTTCCTTTCCCCAGTCGCCTCTCTCCTTTTCACTTCCTTCCTTCCCTCCCTAATGTCCTCTCTCCTTGTCCCTTCTTTCCTTCCTTCCCTAGTCTCCTCTCTCCTTGTCTTTTTCTTCCTTCTTTCCTTCGTGTCCTTTCCTTGTTCCTTCCTTCCTTCTTTCATTCCTTCCTTCCTTCCCTCGTCTCTTTCTTCCTTCCCTCCTTCCCAAGTGTCCTCTCTCCTCGTCTCTTTCTTCCTTCTTTCCTTCACGTCCTTTCCTTGTTCCTTCCTTCTTTCATTCCTTCCTTCCCTCGTCCCTTCCTTCCTTCCTTCCTTCCTTCCTTCCTTCCTTCCCTAGTGTCCTCTCTCCTTGTCCCTTCCTTCCTACAGAAAATGTAGAAATTATGAAACAGATAATAAAAATAATCTTGAACCGGAGTGATTTGGTTACGCTGAGTTTTGGAGAACCTGGAAGTTTCTATGTTTACTCCAGGTGGGTCTACAATGAGTTACAATACTCTAAAAAATGAGGATAGCCTTCTCAGCAGTTCCTGATACTGGACAGAAGCTACATCCGTGTTAATATCTTGGTCATGAATGTCTAGTGGAGAAAACTCACAGCGGCCCACCACCAGGCGTGAGGCATGGAGGTGAAGTTGGTGTTGTGGACATCGTGCTCCACGCTGTACACCATGGCTGAGAACATGAAGATCCCCATGCCGATGAAGAGCAGCAAACAGCCCACCTGCAGCGACATTTAAAAACCCTTTAAACATTCTATTTTACAATCAAGCATGAAAACAAAAAACTTCATGTTTTGTCCTTACAATAAAAAGGTCAACATGGGGACCCAAAAGCTTTTTACATTGTAAAGATGGTATTCCTCACCGTAACGTCTGGTGCAGAACCTGACTACCAAACAGAGGAAGGTGGCTTTCTCTTTTTGGTTGAACTTATGACCATAAATGAGGGTTGAGATATTGATGAGCCAGGAAAGATGGGGAGATTCCCCTTTTCACAACCACCACAAACTTACTGCATTACTGCAGAGGAAGCCACAACATATCCATGGTTTTCCTGCTCCACCATCTGTAAGCTCAGTGTAGAGCCACTGTTTAAGCAAAAGAGGTCAGCTGAAGTAGTACAGGAATCTCATTAAGATGCAACCTCCCATTGGACCGAGAAAAACAACGTAATGGGATCCGGTTAATATTTCCAATGCACTATTTAGACTTCCATAGCTCAGAGTGATGTCAATCTAGCCATCTTTTTTTACCAGGATACTTTGCAGGATAGGGGGACTGAAATAAAAGCAGGTTTTTCAAAATATTTTTTATCACTTTCAATTTCTTCTTATGGAAAAAAATCAGGTAGGAAAAAATTGATTAAAATCTGAAATCAGATTTGGTATGAAAATATTCAGAGATTTAATTTTAAAGCCATATCAACCAGCCCTACCTCCTAGTTTTTCTGTAAATATTCACCCTCTATTCTGAACCTTTAATCCTGTAAAATAAGAGGCGTTTGGCCTTTGTTTAATAATGTTAGTCAGTGGAATCATATTACGACACAAAAATAAATAGAAGAACTACTGCATTGAAAAATCTCAAATTAAAAGTACAGTTTTGCCATTTAAATTGTGTTTTTGGTTTCATTTATTGAAATACAAAACCTAAAACAATTTTAAAATAAAATATCAATATTTTTAAAAACTAATATAGAAAAAGTGTTTTTTTCTGAAACCAGGAAGAATATCTATGAACATGAAGCTACTGTGAAAAAGACTTTACGCACCGCTGTATTGGGACAGGTACCTGGACCTACCAAACAGGAGTCACCAACACTAACCATTCAGCAAACGTGACAACATGGTGAAATATATGGATTCAATAATATATACACTCACAAGCTCCCCACGTTGTTTAAGAGTTATATAATTCGGGACTCACACCGATTTCTTTTTAATTTTAGGCAGCTTGCAGTTAACTGCAGTGTGCTGCTTATTAGAAACTTTAAACTATAGCTTACTCTGACACAAACGACTCCAGACCAATCAGCTGCTACCACTGCTGCGTAGGAGTGAGAGGGATATCATGTTACAGGACCAATCAGTCCATAGGTCGGCGTCTTGGGTCACTTCGGCACGCTTGGAACCAAGGCAGAGGTAGTCAGAAAAAAGGTGTCTGCTCGGAACGGCCGCAGGTAATGGAAACACACCAAAGCGTCCCGTTCCATACCGTACTGGCACTGGTGGAAATGGGGCATAATTCAGTCCTCACGGGCCTGAGCTCTACCAGTTTTAGATTAGTCTTTGCTCCAACACAGCTGATTCAAATTGTCCAACTTCCTCCTCAGCATGACAATGTTCTGAAGAGGCCAGCTAATGCTACAAGAGAACAAGAGAGGATCCCCTAGACTTTCCAAGAATTGGAGGAACAATGTAGGAATCTGGGGACAAACACCTTTGGAAGATGTTGAGATCCTCTAAACATTCCCAGTTGGAAGGAACACATTCGGAAGATATTGGGATCCCCTAGATGTTATCAGATTTGGAGAAACGTGTTGGGATTGTGTAGATGTTCACAGATTCGTAGGAACACATTGGGAAGATGTTGGGATCCCCTATATGTTCCTATATTGGGAGGAAAATGTTGGGAAAATGTTCGGTGTCCCTAGATTTTCCAAAATTGGAAGGATCACCTTGGGGACGTTTTGGTATACAATGGATGTTCCCAGAAACATATGAGGGAACAAGAGGGGATCCCCTGCATGTTCCAAGAATCCGAGGAACACCTTGGGAAGGTGTTGAGATCCTCGAAAGGTACCCAGACTGAAAGGTTTGGGTGATCAGAAGTTTTTTATGTTCTCTTTGGTGGAGATGTTCACAGATTGGGAGGGACATCTTGGCAACATGCTGGGATACCATAGATCAGGGGTCTTCAAATCCAGACCTTAAGGGCCGGTGGCCTAACCCGTTTTAGATGCATCTCTGCTTCAACACAGCTGATTGAAATTGTCCAATTTCTTTCTCAGCATGACGAAGTTCTTAAAAGGCCAGCTGGAGGAAAACCTTGGGAACATGTCAGTATCCTCTAGATCAGGGATCCCCAAGTCCAGGCCTCAAGGGCCGATGTCCTACCAGTTTTAGAGGTGTATCTGCTCCAATACAGCTGAATCAAATTCTCTAACTTCCTCTTCAGCATTGCAAAGTTCTGCCGAGGCCTGCTAACGAGCCATTATTTGATTCTGGTGTGTTGAACCAAGGAAAGAACTAAAGATGGAGTCCCTTCAATGTTCCAAGAATTGGACGAACACCTTGGAAACATGCTGGTATCTGCTAGATGTTCCCAGATTAGGATGAAAACCTTGGGAAGATGTTAGGATACCATATATGTTCCCAGACACATATTAGGAACAAGAGGTGATTCCCCTAGAAGTTTATAGAATTGGAGGAACACCTAAGTTTTCTTCGGTCCTGTAGATGTTCCCACTGTGGGAGGAACACCTTGGAGACACGTTGGTATGTGCCAGATGTTCCTAGATTGGGAGGAACAATTTAGGAAGACGTTGGGAACCACCAGGTTTTTCCGAATTGGGCAAAACAACTTGGAAACTGTTAACTGTGAGGGAGGAAGACCTGGATGTTCTTGTCTGGAGGATGGGTTGAAATTCAGTGGAATTAAGGTGTTGCTGCTCTGAACTTTAAGGCAATATGTAAAGTAAAACAAAGGCAACAAAGTACAACAATATTTGATCTTGAAGTTGTAGGGAAGCAGACCTGCTGGTAGCACTGTCTTAGAGTAAAGCCAAAGGCTCTCAGTCCCGTTGAGTGGCGAGCCAGCTTCAGGATCCTGAAGATTCTCATCAGACGCATGATCCTCAGAACCTGGCCCACCTTGGAGGCAAAATTGTACAGAAGACCCATTACATTTTGACTGAGACCAAACTAAACTGGAGTGCGAGCCTGAGTGCCTTGCGGTTACCTTCCCAACGCGTGCTACAGTCTCAATGTCCCCAGAGTGTGGGTGGACGTCCTGATCCTCGAAACACTCCAGCAGAATCTGCAGGTAATGTGGCAGGATGGCGATCAGGTCCACTGTGTTCAGCACGCTTCGCACAAAACACTTGAGGTCAGGCGTGGATAGAAGACGCAGCAGATACTCCAGGGTGAAGAAGGTGATGCAGAACTCCTCGACACCCTCACCGTAGAACCTCCCGCTGGGCTGACCCGACGGCGTCTACAGCAGATCAGAACCAGCGGTAAATCCTGTACCGTTTCAGAGCTTTCACCTGTTCCCGTAGAGTTTAAATGCGACTCCCACCTTGTACTGCATCTCGTCCACCGTGTTGAGCGTCATGGCAACCAGTGAGACCAGCACGAAGAAGGAGGAGGCCACGCCCATTAGCTTGGCGGTGATAGAGGAAAACGGCTTCTCCATCAGGTTCCAGATCTTCCTGCGGATCGCCCCAAAGGTCATGTAATCAAACATGGACTCGTTCTCCTCCATCTCCAGCTGTGGGACGCAGGACAGAGGGAACAGGATGGAGAAACATCAGGGAGATTTTCTGTGTCAATCCATCCATCACACTTCTCCACATTTAAAGTACGAACAGCCTATAGTCCAGACTTTGGCTAGGCCACTCCAAAACAGAGGTAAACCTTGCTACTTTGCTTTGGATCATTGTCCTCCTGGATAATGAAAGTGTGCTGTGGTTGGACCCTGCATCCACGGTGCACAACCTCATGTCAACGACTCAACGCAAACCGGTATTTAACTTTTCTAAAAGTTAAATAAATTAAATATTGAATGGATCATTTTGTTATTTTGGGTCAGCAGTGGTTCTTGCTTTGCAGCTCTCCCACAGAAGCCATTTCTACTAGTCTTCGTTATTGTTTAATGTCGACCCTCTGATCTGATATCTTAGAAATGGTTTTCTAATCTTTTCTACATGCCAGTGACTGCTTTTCCACTTGCTTATAAACTGTTTCAAATTTTTTTAGATCTTTCATTCACCAGAGAGGTTCTATTTTAATTATATCACACCACTATCTCCAATAAGCACGTACTCTGGTTCTGATTCTGGGGATTTAGACATGGAGAAGTAGCATCCAGTTTCTATGCTCCTCTAATCTAGAAAATACTTCTGCAAAACTGCTGAAACACTGAGTTGATCATTGATAATTCAATGATAATTGTTGTCAGAATAACAGCTTTTTCAGCCACTGGAATATGATGTTCGGTTTGCTTTATTGTTTTATGTTTTTATATTTTCAAACACTTTGAGTCGCCTTGTATTGCAGTGAAAATCGTGAATCACAGTGGGTGAAATAGTAAAACCAAGGAGATGGAAACAGAAGCATGCTTTGCTGCTGTTGCTGGAGAAACAAACCAATGACATCAGTGACCGAAACATCTGCCTGAATCGGTGCCAAGAAGAAGCTTAATTCTCCTTCACCATCTGCCAAGACGAGGGCTTGATACTTTATCTGGGTCAGATAGACGCAGCGTTGGGCAGCAGATTACAGACTTGAAGCTCAGGTGGAAAAAAACAAAACAATAACTGTAGAAGACCGAGAGTAAACCTGGACTTTGAGAACGTTATTCTGTTCATGCTTGTCTGAAAAAATATTCCAGAAGCTTCCCTGTTAACAGAGCACGGAACGGCAGCGATCAAATAGATTAAGCATTTACATTTTTAACCAAAATGCTTTAAAAAAATGTTCTAAAAACTCCAACACAAATTAAAGTTAAAGCTATTTGGAGTAGAAGCAAGGTTGGAGTCTCTTTGGAAAGAATAAAAAAAAAAAAAAAAAAAAAAATCAAACTTTATTTATAAAGCGCTTTTCAAACAAAGAAAGTTACTCAAAGTGCTTTACAGATTTAAAATAACCCCACAACCCCCCCCCCCTTCAAAAAATAAAATCATCAGTGCAAATACAACCCCCTCCCAACCCAACCCATCAACCATACTCACTCACACACAGACTTAGAAGCTACAAAAAGTGGGCTGAGTACAGATGAGCCAGGAAATGCCATCATGGAGCCATCTGCATCAGCAGCAGCAGATCAACAGCAGCAGCCAAGGCTCCCACCCAGGGCGCCCAGAGGAGGGCGAAAACATTGAGGTCTCCCACACAACAGTCAGAATCTGTTTAAGTTACCAAGTACTATCATCTGGAATACACTGAAAAACATGAATTTCTATGGTTTATTTTCTATTAATACATGGATGCTTCAAATGGTGAGTTGGACGCTGTTCTGCAATTTCCAAGTGGTTTGATAAAACGGTTTACTTTGTCTGCAGTTATGATTGTATCCTTGTTTGGCATAAATCTTTGGAATCTCAATCCTAGCTTTCCAATGATGTATAACATTTATTTGCAGATTTAATCTGGAAGTATGCAACTTACTGCATTTTGTTTCCCCTAAAGGTTCCAAAAACTGTAAATTCTGTTTATTCATTCTCATTTGTTTCCATCATAATTCATTTTATAGGGATGTAAGAAAATATCGAAATATTGCGTTATTTGACGTCTCAATATTCAAAAGCAATGCATTGATTTTTATTCTATTTTATTAGAATTTGAAGGAAACCATCAATGATGACAGTAAATTTTGTAGTAAAATCAAAAGTATGAGTGGTAATTGGTGACTTTTTCACCTTCGTTCCAGTGACTCAACTAGATCTGGTAATAAAACTGGATGCGCTGGAGTGTTTAGAAAGTTGTGTTTTTTTACAGTTAAATTTAGTGTGGGGGGAAAATTTCACAATATATAGTCTTACTCATAGTAACGCAAAATATATCAGCAAATTCTTGCCAATTCACAATTATTGCCCTAATATTTTGTATATCTTAGACTTTATGTTTTTCATTTTTTCCACTAGTAAACAAAAAATCTTTTATCTTATTTATTTATGATTTAATACTGTTTTAATTGGCTTTCTTAAAGTTTGTTTTTATAATTTTTTTTTTAAACATATGTATTTATTTTTATTCATATTTTTATAAATCATATATTTTTATTTTATGTTTTTTTTACATTAATAATTACTATTATCAATATTCATATTTATATGGTAGCGGTACGATTAGTAGCCCAATAATAATGATGGTTACATTTATATGAAACAGCAGCCTTGAAATTACAATTACATTGAATAACATTATTGCTATTATTGCTATAACTTTAATAATAATGCAAATAACAGTAATAGTTTGGTTAGCTGTTTTGCTGATGTTACCGTAATAATGTACGTCCGGGTTTTTCCTCAGTTGTTTCTAGATTCAACTTTGACCTGGAAGTACGTGACGTACCGCATCCAGGAAATAAAAATGAGGACTTTTGACCCTAAACGAAGGTGGACAGACATCAGCAATGACCTTGTAGAAGCAACCCTACCCGTCAATCAATTTAGGAAGGGTCATAAGGTCATTTCCAAGTGGAAAATGTTAAAGAAATCCATCTCAGACTCTAAAGGTCTCAAACTGGGTCACCTGCAGAACAGTGAACCCAAACGGCAGCTGATCTGCAACGAAAGTGTCAGGAGGCTGCAAGGGCCTAGTCAAAGTGCAGACTGCAACCTGAATGAAATGATGTGCTGGGACGTGAGAAGGCCGGGAGGTCAGTAATAGCAGCTAGAGTAGGTTCTAATGGACCCACCTCAGCCAGCAGTTCCCTCTGGACCTTCAGCTGCTCGTTCAGCTCATCCTGCCTCTCCTCGAACGAGATGCGGCAGCAGCGATGGGTGTATTTGATCCTCACGCCCCAGTAGTGGATCTCCTCCAGGAAGTTGTGCGGACACAGCTCCTCTTTAATGGACAGCACTCCGGTTCTGTTGGACCGTCAGGAGAAAGAGAGCAGACCGTGAGTGCATCTCCGAAAACCTCGAGGGCTTCGTTTTCCGTCTGACCGCACCGGTAGAAGTTGAAGATGTTGTGGAAGACTTTCGGGTCTCGGTCGAAGAAGAACTCGTTGCTCTGGACGACGTAATCGTCACAGAGGTCCAGCTTCCTGCTGTGGTCCGTATACGTGGCCAAGCGGCCGATGCGCGTCTTTGGATACCGGGCGGCTAATCTGTAGGGCAGTAGGTAAACCTGAAGAGAAGGGATGAACAAAACATTCCAGGATTAAAAGATTACAACTCGTCTTGAGTTTCTCCAAGTTACAAATATGAATGTTAAGTAAAATCGTTTCAACTTCAATCCATTTTTTTCAATAAATGTCAGTTATAGCAGAAGTAAAAAAAAAAGATACATGAATTGATGGTAAACGTACATGAGAAAATTTAAGACAATCAAAATTTAATAAAACCAGTTATGAAATAAATAAAATAAGAGATTTTAACGTTAAAAAAAGCAATGTAATACATTATGATTTTAATTCTGCGTAACTTTTTATATTGTGTAGTTTACAGTTGCAATGTTACGCATTTGAGGTTTAATATTTTTAAATATATTACATAATTATATATTTTTTCTTTTATTTACTGCCTGATTTTTATAAATTAATTAAATTAATGTTAAATAAAACTGAATAAAATATCTGATTGGTTTTGTCCATAAATTGCGAATACGGAATGATGGAAGTGCAAAAGAGGAGGAATAAAGAAAATGTAAAACAAATAAATGTGGAAATATGGTCAACACATTAAATAAAAAAGCAAGAGGGGATTTGGGAAAGAAAACAGAAATTTTTTTTCTTTCAACGAAATACAAAAAAAAATAGAAAGATGACAACAAAACGATAAAACAAATCAAATAAAGGTAAAATTTAAACTATTAAATAGGAAATTACAAAACAAAAAAGACGACAAAATCAAATAAATGTAAAATGTAAACTAATAATTAGGAAATAAAAACTGATCGTTACAATTAATGATCATTTTTATTTTTTATTCATTATTATTTTTTCAAATATAATTTATTTAGCATTTATAAGACATTTATGGGTTTTTTCATAATCAGTCAAATTTATTTTTTGTTACATTTTTTAAATCAGTTTTTAAGTTTTAGTTTTTTAGTTATATATTATGTATATTTTCGATATTCGTATTTATTCTTCATCCCTTTTATTTTTATTTTTAACAATACTAATGATAGAAACAGAGATCCTAGAGGTTTCTTAAAGTTAAATTCAAGCCTTTTTAAAACCATTTATATAAAAAAAAATAATACCGATTTGATTGTCTATTTCAAAGCTCTACCAGAAAACAAAACCCTTGAATTTTTGTGCACTAATTTCTCAGGGAAATGTTGAACATGTAAAAGACGACCGGCAGAGCGGAGGAGTGAAAAATCAAACCTCTGCCTAAAAATGTTAAGTTTTTTTTTTTTTTTAAACATTGGTTACGTTTCAATTATTTTTATGTTATTTTTATGTTACCCTTTTTGTATTTCGACCTGCGGCTTCGCTGCGTTTTCAATGATTGGTTCTGCCACCTTTTATTTATGCTACATTATTTGATTAAATATATTCCTGGTTGAAAAAATTTAAATATTAAGAAAAATTGCTATATGAAATTCTAGGACCCAGATATCAAAATTCAAGACTTTTTAACGTCTATTTAATGTATTCTTTCCAAATTCATAAATTCAAAGCTTTTACGGCTTTTAAAGACTTTGTAGGAACCCTTTAAAAATAATAATCATTATTATTAGTATTATTTTTATTGACATATGAGAAGAAGTACAATAATAATGATAATAGTGAAACGGCTACATTCATATGAAATAGACTTAAAATTACAGTTAAATTGAATAAAATGTTACTCTTATTTTTAAAACTATAAAAATAATAATAGTTTTGCTAGTTTTTTTGTTGCTCCTGCTGTAATAATCTATATAGACTGTTTCCTCAGTTGTTTCTGCATTCAAAAAGCTGCGGTTTCCAATAGGGGGCACCGTCCCAGACGCTCTGACCAGCGTTCCTGCGGTTTGCTTTAGAACTACCGTTCCTCCAACGTTGATGTTGAGGGTCAGGTGTTTGGTGGGAGACAGAAGCACGCGGGAGGGCGACACCGGCAGCCGGTCCTCCACCTCTTCGCGCTCGTACTCGGCGTAAAGGTCGTAGATGTCTCTGCTCAGGTCCTGAAGAATCCATGGGGGATCGGATCGGGATTAAGGTTGGAATGCAGTGGGAAAGAAAACGGAGTTAAAAGGTGGAAAAAATGTAGGTCAAACAAACCTTAATTGGCTTTAAACTATCTAAACGTCAAACGTGATTAGATGGAAGCTTTATAAATGTGTCGATGCATTATTTAGTTGAAAACATTCAGTTTCGTTCACACCTGCTGTAGATCTACAGAACCCTGATTAAAGGTCTGATTACCTGGAAGGACTTTTATCTGAAGCTACAGCTTGCAGAAAGCACGCAAAAGATAATAATCGATCAAACGTATCAGTCAGGAGAAGGATACAAAATCCTTTCATCAGAAAACTGGACGAGGAGCGGCCAGTGAGGCTGCCCAGGGGCCTGGTTATGTTCCACATGTACGTTTATCTTCTGCGCTCTCTGGATTTGTGGAATTTCTACCCAGGCGGAGATTTAAAGAGGAGCAGCAAAAGCAAATGAGGTCGATTAGCAGTGCTTGCCGACGACTGACTGTGTCGTGTGTTTCCTACGTGGAAAAGCTGAATCTTTTCCAGAGAAAGGCTTTTTTTTCGGTTGAAGGAGTTTAGGCAGCGCTTTCAAACCTAATATCGCTATATCGGCTGTCAAACATGGTGGTGGCATCATCATGCTGAGGGGCACAAAAGGTAGGGGATAACGAAGTCATCTGACCGCAGACAAACATTTAAATAAAGAGTTAAAAGCTCCAAATTAATGGAGGAATTAATTCTCCTGATGGTTGGATTAAAAGCTAATCAGAACTGCAACCAGAGGTGGATAGTAACCAGTTACATTCACTCAGTTACATCTACTTGAGTAACAATTTTGAAAAGAAATTACCTTTAAGAGTAGTTGTATTACACCGTACTTTTTACTTAACGCCCCTCTACTTTAGTAAAAATTCTGGGTTCTTTGCCTACCGTTTTTCCTCATACGTTCATTTTTGTAACTAAGTAAAAAGAGGAGATGAGGGAATGTAAAAACAAGGAATGCATAAGGAAAAACAAAATATATATATTTTTTGCTTTCATTGTTAATTATGTCCGTTTTGGTTCTCCATACCACACATCCTCTGGTTTTCTAATGTAATAAATATTGCAAGTGATTATACAAACACCATAAATTGTCAGAGTAAGTACTTTTCTACCTTTTTTTAATATATATTTGTATATTACCTACTGTAAGTATTGGTATTATATATATAAAAAAAGACTTTATAGACGAAGAGTGTTTCCTCTGGTCAATATGCGTTTTGTAGTTGTCAATTTAATCTTTAAAATACCATTATTTGATCATCTCTTTATATTTTTCTGTCTGATGACTGAGTAATTTTTTGAGGACGTCTCCTTTTTACTTTTACTTGAGTACAAGTTTTGGGTTCTCCACCCACCCCTGACTGTCTCAGAGCTTGTGGCTGATTTGAGATAATTTGGGATTTTTTTTAAAGCATATTTACTTCACAAAATTCGAGTTTATTTGCTCATTTGTATCACTTTAGGCCTCTTCAAACGGTATAAGATCAGGTACAAGACTGAAAAAAGGGGAATAGGTAGAAGCTGAAAGCTTTTCCTTTCCCCATCCCCCCTTTTCCAAGAATTAAAAATATACACACTTAGTGTACGTCAAAAACAAAATCCAAAATATGATTACTCTTCCTGCTAACACCTTATCGGGTTTTAATTTTTTTAATTAGTAAGTTTCCCATGGTTTTCGTTATTGTTTTGTTGAATTTTATAACATTTTTACATTTGTTTTCCTTTGTGCTGTTCCAAAAAATGTCTGAGATGTGTAAACTTTTTATATCCAGTGTGTTTTTCCTTGGTTTAGAAAAGATAAAGTTCAATATAGCGTGACACGATAAAAACTAAATAAATATCTGTGTCTGACCTGCATGGAGTTCCATGGCTTGATGAAGGCGTGGATCAGGTCCAGCTGATCGATCGGTTCTTGGGCATGAGGAATCTGGCCACCGGGCTTGTAGCTGGAGAACAGACTCCTGCTACGGACCCTGAGGTGGTTCAACATGCTCATCGCTCAGAGCCAGCACACCCCAACAAGAATCGATGCGACCAGGTGAAGAGAAACGCAGACGACATCCCGCCAGCATTCCTCATGTTCTAGAATCATTTTTCCTCAGATGGAGGAAGCAGTCATCCAGCGCTGCCGACGGAGATCATCTGGGTGCTTAAAGTTTTAAATACTGTTATCCTCTTCAGTCCTGTCTCCCCACATCTCTCTCTCTCTTTCATCCTCCTCGTGTCATTACAAATCTGCTGGATTTACTGTGAGCTAAATACTTAAATCTTTAAACACTTTATAGGCATTATTATGCTCCAGTGGAGGGCAATATTAAAAAGAATTTGTCCCAAACCAGATCATTTCAGCCTGAAAACCTCCGGTTGCAAAAATCAGATTGCTTGACCCCAAATTAGCTGCCTTACAGTCCTCAGCTGTTTTTAAAGATCTCTGCAGAGGGAGAATTCACAGAACAGATGGAAAATACTAAATATATCTTTTATTTACAGGAATAGCTGCAAACATCCATCCCTTTCTCAAATCCAGTAGGCTTATGTTTTTAGGGACTAACAAAAGTGCCCAATTATTAAAAAAAAACAACAAAAACACAAAAAACTGGACAAATATAAATAATTGCCTAGGTTTATAAGCTTACATTCTTTACATACAGTATAGAGAATAGATGATTTAAGCCATGATAGCAAATCTAGTTAGTAGCGATTGATTTGTTCTGGAATGATTAAATGTTTTATAACCTTTCTAGGGAACTGCTAACAGAGACCTAAAAGAAAAGAATCTAATTTAAAACGGAAGCTATCCTGATAGCTTAGCCAAATACAGAAACAATATACATATTACCGGTTTTGCAACGTCTGTCAGTAGTGTAGTGTTTGGTAAAGACCTGGCAACAAAATCCCAGCCAGTTGCTTTGAGTATCTCAGTTTTGCAATTTGCTTTAGAAGAAAACGGTGATGGATATAAAATGTTCCCCGAGGTTGGTTGGTCTAGACTTGTAGCGCAAAGTAACACTCAAGTATTAGGGTAAGTAAAATGAATGAATGACTAATATGTTAGCAGATTATGTAAGATTAAACAATTATTCTATGATTTAAATTTTTTTTAACATATGGCACTAATTTTCCTCCATAGACTGATAAAAGAAAAAACCCACGCAGGACAATCTGTATAACCCCAAACTCTCCAAATTATAAAATGTATAATTATGTATTTTACTTTAGATAGTGTGAAAACTTTAATATAATCCAGATAGTTATAACTTTAAAAAAATATGTTTTGAAAAATTTGTTTTATAAAGTGCTTGAATTATGAGAATATTTTATATACAATTATAGTTTAACAATTTAGAGCTCTCTTTAGTCTAAAGAAAGAGATTAAAATAAATTTTTCCCTTGGTTGCAAGTTTTCCCCCAACCCATTTCTGATTGGCTGATCAGTCCGTTATGAAATCTCCTCCCCAGGAAACAAATGCTGCCAAGAAACCAAAAAAAAAAAAACGTTGCCCAACCAGTTGCTATGTATATATTTTATTCACATTTTAAGCTTTATTAATCGTATTTTGATCGCTGATTGAAAGTAATAGAACCCTCGCAGGAATGCGTTTTGGAAAAAAAATAAACAGCGCCTCCATCCAACCTAAGGTAGGTACTAACTCTAAAAATATAGCTCTTCTCATAAAGTGTAAAAAAAAAAAACAACAAAAAAAACAGTAAAAAAAGTATTTAATAGAGGACAGATTTGGCCAAACATGGAGTGACACTGTTTAATAACAGTTTTTCCAACCCTTGTAATTAAAAACCTTAAATAGTATTTTGCAATCACCGTTTATCTTCCAACAGCACGAGCTCAGCCTGAGTGTCTGCTTCTGGAGTTTGGATGGAGCGATGGATATAAAAACTTCACACAGGTTTTCTCTACATAACCTGCTGGCCTAGATGCACTCACTAAGACACAAAATTAATAGTCAAATACTAATTATATAAGAAATATTGCCAAACAGGAACTAAAACACTTTAACGCTCAAACCTTAAAACTCATTAACATTCAGAGTGACTTTTGACAGAGTTCCTGTATATTCAAATAGTTAAATGTAGCCCATTTACATAATTAAAGTACACTTTATAATTTTGAAGATGTGTTTATGAGGAACTTTTCATTTCTCCATACTCAAAGATGAAGCACAAAAACTTGTGATAAAAAAAACTTTTTTTCAGAACTGATTTATTTCATATTTTGGTTGAGGATCGTTTAATCATGTTTTATGGAGGACCAAAACTGAATTAAAAATGAAAGCAGAAATCTATTTTGTCTTTCCTTTTCCTTTACGTATATTGTTTTGAAGAAATGTACAGTATGTATTTTGTTTCCTTTTGTTTGTGCGCGTTTGTCAAGAAAAATGTACATCGTTTTCTTTCCTCATTAGGTACATTTCGAAGAAAAAAAATATCATTTTATTTATTACATGCATTTTCATCAAAACATGGCATGCACAGTTGCTTTTATCAGTCAGTTTTGGTCCATAGTTGTCCTTTATCTGAAGAGCTTTTAGATCGGTTTAGTTGCACAGTCAGAAATTTAAATTAATAATTGTGCTTCAAAATACGATTTCCACTCCGCTTTTACGGATCAATTTCAACAGCAGCTATTTTTTTATTCAACTAGTTATATTCAGTTTTTTATTTTACATTTCCTATTCCACTTCACGTTGAGACTATTTTAAAGAAAGCTTTAAGGGTTTTTGCCAAAAAAAAAGAAATAATAATCCCGCTGATTATCTTTTTTTTCCAGGAATCAAAGTACACTAATAATTTAATTACATTTTCAGATTTACTTAACCTTGAAAAAGGTAGAATAATCTCATCTACACACAAATTTTCTTGATATATAAATGCACCAATATCAGTTCAGACAACGGATATAAAAATCGCTTAAATCTCATTTGAAATAAAAAAACTAGAGTTTCCCCAGATGAACAAGTCATTAAATCTAAAAGCTTCTCTATACGTCACAGATCTACATCTCAAGTCTCTCTTAATCCAAGTTTGTGCAACATTTGGTCCCCAAGCAGTCAGATAACTGGAGATTAATCCGGGTGGCAGGAAAACCGGGATAATGAACGGCTGACAGCGGTTCTGCTCACTCTTAAAAACAACTTTACTCCCATGCCTCGTCGAACCACCGTTTACTCGACTCCGGCCGGGGGGGATTTGAAGATTTGGTTTCTTGCAGGAGATTAAAATGCCCACAGCTCTGGGTGGCAACCCACTTTGCTCAATAAAAAGCAATATTGTTTGCATTAATAAACCAGCACTAATGAAAACATTCCAGATTTTAATTAGCATTGCTGCCTGTTTATTTTAGAGGCATTTTTTAAACAGAAAAAACAAGTTAAAGATTTCAGCTAAAGAGTTCAAATAATGGAAATAAAAGCCTTAAACTCTCAGATCCAGGCAATTTAAAAATTGTAATATACCAATAATATTGTAATTGTGATCTATAATTGATATTTACCTATATATATATATATTAGGAATGCAAAGTTATGACATGGTCACATGACCAACACCCTACACCAAATTACACAGCCAGTCATTTGTATCCGATGCAGTAAGAACCGGCTGCAGGACGGAATAAAGAAAAAGTGGTATGCACCACGTTTCCGTCTGGAATAGTTAGAGGGGGGACGCACAACTCCATATTGGGAATATGCTCAGTTGCTCTGGTTTGGTTGGACGACCTTTCTGCATCAACGGCGGGATAGACCGATGGAAGGCTCCAGAAGAAATCACGCTGGACATGGACGCTGAGCTCACGGTGTTGGAAGATAAACCGTGATTGTAAAACGCTAGTTAAGGTTTGGAATCAGGAGGATTGGGGGTAGTTTGGGGATTGGTTTATTTAACTGGTTTAACGCACCAGAATCTACAGATGGCTTGTAAGCAGAAAATATTGCAGAACTTCGACCTGGACTATTTGAATCACTTCTGTTGGTGCAGCGACGCATCCAACTATTGGAGGACACCATCCCTAAAAGGACCGGAGCTCAATGAACACTGCTTTAGACATCCACCTAGCCCAATCTAAACCCTATAGAGCAGCAATTCCCAACCTTTTGAGGACCCCCTTTCTTGTGTCCAAGACAAATCGTGACGCAACCTCAACAGATATAAAAGTGTTGGTCATAAAATCTGAATAAGTTTATTTCAGTAATTCCATTCAAAAAAGTGAAACTTGTATACTAGGTTTATTCATTATGCATAGACTGATATTTCAGATGTTTATTTTTGATTATTATAACAGACAAATTAAAGTCCCGAATCTCAGAAAATATTGTGAAAATGTTAAATATTGAGGACAACTGGTGCCGCACACTAATCAGTTAATTACCATACCACCTTTATTTATATAGCGCTTTAAAAACACAGCCATACGGCTGACCACGAAACAGTGCCATAAAAGACAGCCATGAATTAAAAGACAGAGAAGCCGAGAGTCAAGATGAGAGTTTACATGTAACAAATAAAAGAAATCATTCCAAGGAATATGAAATAGAAATAGTAAAGCCAATCTGGGACTAACTGTCAAATGCTTGGGTAAAGTAGTGGGTCCTTAGTCTAGACTTGAAAACAGCTACAGAGGATGCCTGTTGAACTATGGATGGGAGTTCGTTCCACAGTTTTGGACCTCCAACAGAAAAAGCTCTTTGTCCAGACGATTTGTATTGAGCTTTAGGGACCTCGAGGAGTAACAGGCTGGCGGATCAGAGTGTGAAACTGGGGGGAATAAACTGACAGGTCAGATAAATATGCGGGTGCAAGACCATGGAGGGATTTAAAAACAAAAAGTAAGACGTAATGGACCCTGAAGGAGATGGGCAACCAGTTAAGGGATTTGAGGATTGGCGTTATGTGCTGGCGCCTGTCAGTACGTGTCGGGAATCTTGCAGCTGCGTTCTGAACAAGCTGGAGCCGGGATTGATTTGTCGACACCCAGCAAAACTGCATTTGCGTAATCAAGACTAGATGTAATGAAGGCATGTACAACTGATTCCAGGTTCTTTTTTAGATAAAACAGATCTTAACTCGAAGAGATGACTGAGTTGAAAAAAAGCAGGAGTTTACAGTGGCATTGACCTGGGTGTCCCATCTTTACAGATGAATCCATCTTCACACCCAGGTTTGTCAGAATGGTTTTTAGATGAGGAGAAATGGAAGAGATCTGCGGTTTGAGATGAACTGGGTCTGGCAGGATTAACTCAAAACACCTGCAAAAGCCTTTAAATGGTCTCTCAGTCTAGTTCTGTAGGCTACACAATCATGGGGAAGAGTGCTGACCGGACAGTTGTCCAGAAGTCGTCCATTGACACCTCCCATTCCTGGTGTCAAGCCGCTCGTGAGCAAGAGACACTGTCAGGAAACGTCCCGCTTTGGCTAAAGACATGAAGGTCTGCTGCCGATTGGTCCAAAGTCATCTTCTCTGATGAAAGTAAATTTTCCATTTTCCTTTTGGACATCAAGGTCCCAGTCTGGAGGAAGGGATGCACCTAATCCAAGCTGCTCGAGGTTCAGTGTAAAGTTTCCACAATCAGTGATGGTTTGGGCTGACATGTCATCTGCTGGTGTTGGTCCATTGTGTTTTATGAGCTGAAAAGTCGACGTAGCAGTCTACTACGAAGTTTGCCCTTTGTTGCCAGGCATTAGGGCAGCTAGATTACATGCAGAGTCTTTGCTACCTACGCAGCATGTGGACGTCGAGCTGCGGCGAGATGGCATCAGCACTTCTGCGGCTTGTCAAGTTAAGAAAATTCAACTTTTGGGCAGCAACCAATCAGCAGCGAGATTCGACTGGAGCTACTCTGTTTTTGTTTTTTTTGCGAAAACTATTTAAAGCTTGCAGTTGTTACAAATACGTCGCGTATTAACGAATACAGAACCTTTAGAGACTCTGGAAAGGGTAAAACAATATGAGAAACTTTTAAGCAGAAACATTGAATAAATGTAAGTATTTATCAGGGAAGTTCTGTGTAAAGCCTGGAAAATTAATTTAGAAAAGTCAAACAAATAAATAGGAGCGTTACAAAAATTTGAAAAAGGTATTTGGAAGCACGGTATGTTTTTGGGGCGATTGGATCTAATCAATTTTAATGAACAGAAGTAGTTTTGAAGTTCAATAAGAAAAAGAACATTGAAACACGATTGGCGGCTAAAGCTGCAGGGTGGGGGAGACAGAGCAGGAGGTGATAACGTAGCGATCAGAGGATATTGGAGTGTCAGGTAAGCAGTTAAATATTTTCTTTTAACTTATGTTAGTTCATGCTAGCCAATCCCGGTTAGGGCAACTACGGTACTAAATACACATTGCTAGGAAGAGCGGAGCCTTTGGCCTGACGTAGCCATACTCAATTCTAATCAGAATGTGAGTCTGATTCTGCTCCATTGGGCTGTGATTATGGGGCGCGTTTTATCCGAACCAGGAAAAAAAAACGCCTCTGCACTCAAATGGATAGACCTATAACCAATCAAGTGTGTGACGTTACTCTGGACGTTATCTAATCTTAAAATTCCTCTTTTAAAATGAATGCGCTGTCGATATCTTCTACAACAGAGTCGATGGCAGAATCTACACATCTCAGTTCTCCAGCGGCAGCCATTGTTGTTGTAAACAACTTCAACCCAGGCGCTCTTTTGTGACGGGGTTGATTACGTTACCGTTGTTCACCTGTCAATCATCGTAAGCCCGATTCGATTGGTCGGAACAGATCTTGTTCGGGCATAATTGCTCCTCAACGGAGGAATGCCAGACCGCACTTCCAGACCATGTTGTGGGCGGGACTTCGGCTGGCACCCAGGCTAGGGGGAAAAGTGCAGAAATAACAGAAAAAGATAAATCCCCGCTGGGCTGCTGACAAACTGACGAGGCTCCGACACGGACTACAAAGTGGTTTTAATTTAAAAGCGTCAACTTTCGTCCCCTTGAGCGTTTTGCCTGCCTGGCGGTCTGAGCGTAGCTTTGGAGCAACTCACACTTCCTGCTGCTGACCAACTTATTAGAGCAGCAGATTTCGTTTTCCAACAGGACTTGGCACCTGCACACACTGCCAAAGCTGCCCGTACCTGGTTTATGGACCAAGGTATTCACACCAAACTTGCAACACGCCAGACCCAACTATTCAGAAGAGCTGAAGGCCGCTATCAGAACAACTTTATGGCTCCACACGCCGCATTGCTGCAGTAATCCAGACCAAATGAGCCCCACCTCAATAGTGCTCATACACGGTTCATACTTTTCAGTTGGCCAACATTTCTAAAAATCCTCTTTTGCATTGGTCATCATATAATTTTCTGAGATACTGAATTTGGGACATTCATTAGTTATCATCAAAATTTTAAGTAATAAACATCTTAAAATATATCTGTGTGTAATGAATTAATCTATTATACAAGTTTCCCATTTTGAATGGAGTTACTGAAATAAATCAACTTTTTTCATGATATTCTAATTTTATGACCAGCACCTGTACAAACTGATTAGAAACCTATTAGCAAAAAGTACAACTTATCGTTTTTCAACCTTCTGTAGGCTATAAACACTTGTTTACCCCACTTTTGTGTAAATGTAATATTTAGAAGTATAATTTTGGAAGCCTCAGCACAGACAAAATTATGCAGAACCCTTTGGATATCGTTTTCTAGAACTATGGACCAAGATTTGCACCTTTTTTTTTTTTTTTTTACAAATAGATTTTCCAGAGATTAATATCTATATCAAATCTTAAAACTGCCATCACACCCCTTCGGTTTGACTTTTAGATTTCTCACCAGCCCGAACAGGTCCTTAGTAAGGGCCATCAAAAGCATATTTTATGGGGTACGTTTAAGATTTATGAACATAGATGAAGCATGTGGGACAAAATCAGTTTAAGGTGAAACTGAAGAGAAATCTTGGCACCGAAAGTAAAAATTGGCATTGAAAAATATAATTGTAACCGAAAATCTTCATTTTTGAATGTGAAATGTGATGAAAATGTCGATTGGAAGTGGAAAAAAGAAGAAGAAACTCAAGTTTTCACACTTTGAAAAAGCAGCAGCACTGGAAAAAGGTTCAGTTTCATTCGGCCGATACTCATCACACGTCGTGCTTGCCATCAGCTGTCTGATTCGGGACGTTTATTACCCGGCAATTAAATGCCACTTTTAGTTAGAGCAGCACCGATGCGTCGGTGCATGCATCAAGCTCGAAGACCGAAACCCCGTATCGGTGCGCGTATCGCTTTAAGAAATAGTCACGTGACCGATACAGCTGCTGTTTCATCTTTCACTGAAGCGCTAAATTGTGTTTTTTGAACCAGACTAATTCCCAGAAAGCCAGCATCATGGAGCCGGAAAGAAAACGCAAGTTTTCTGACTTGTGCGATCAGTTTGATTTTATATCAGCAAATTAAAAACTTGCTTTTATTTCCTCTCTTAATCCCATTCCTCTCACTTTTTCCAAGATAAAATTATTCCTATTATTTTCTGCAGTTTAAATGCCATATTTGTTCTAATGAACCGGCATATATTAATAAAAGCACGTCTTCTATGCTGAGAAATCACAGAGCCAAACATGAACATCAGGAGGTCTCAAATGCACCTAGGATAAATGTATACTGACATTATAAAAATTCTTTGTGGTTTAGTCACAGTGAATACATATTTTAATATTTCTTTTTTTGAATATCAAGTTACCAGGAAGCAAAAGTTGGACCAGGCATTTAAGGACTCCCAACCTCTCAGCGTTGTTGAAAGTGAGGCATTCAGGGAACCGTTTCAGGTTCTTGAACCATCATATATATTTTTCCAAACAGAAAGTTATTGTGCATCTGTACCTTACGAGTATTTGTTTTCTAAAACTGCAGGAATTGCTATAAAAAAATAAAATAAATCAATGCAAAGGGCTTAAAAAAAATAAAAAATAAAAATTTATAGCTTATATTTGAAGTGTCTCATACAATTTATAATTAATGTCACCTTAAGTTTCGCTTTTTAAAAAGATGTGACACATATTCACACGATGTCTTATGATATATTTTGATTATAACATGTTTTAAACTTTGATTAACATATTAAGTTATGAGAATAAAATTGCATAAATAATTGTATCGTATGGCCATTGAATCCGTAGATTTACTTGATTTTCCGAATTAGGTTGCCTGCAATAATATTAAGATCCAGCAGGTGTCAGTAGACCAACACAGCAGCAACTCCGTATTGACACAGTATCAATATGGTACAGGCGGCCTCATTTATCCATCACTACTTGTAGTTATTTTCTATATCTCAATTCTAAAATATCTACGAATTACAGCAGAATCCACTGCTATAACTTTCTGTACAGCTTAGTATAAAATAACTTCAAGGATATCCTTTTTTCTTTCCTTGGGTAAAGATTTAGAACAATTATGATTGAAATCCTCCTCGCCATTGTGCCTCAGTGATTTCAGTTAATACCCATAATTCTGACGAGCTCCGGTCTAAATGCAGGCGCTATTCTTCCTGGGGTCTCTTGCATTTCTATAACTAATTTATATTCTGCTGCACTTTTTTTTTTCCATATTAGTTTACAGAGATATTATACTAAGTAAAGCACACTTATGCACAAGGTTTAAGACACTGCTGATGGAGCTCATAAAAGTTAAAAGTTTGTGCAGCTTGCAGACGATCAGCAGACTGAGGGAACAGGACACCTGTTTGAATGATTTATAGCCTAAAACGTTTAGCTACTAAGTGGAGTCAAACCCAAGACCTCAGGATCATTGACAAGCTCTGAAACCACTAGACCATCACTACAATTATAAATCGATGCTCCTTTTTGTGCATTTAAACTTAAAGAAAGGACAAACTGCGATTAATTTGAAAATGTATAAAAATTACAGAAAGTTACAGCAGTGGATTTTCCTAGAATAAGTGGACATTTTAGAATAAAGATTTGTAAAAGTTGTTTCTCTGCTCTTCTCCCTCTTCACCAACTGTTGCACCTCCAGCCACCAGTCTGCCAAAATAGGTTTGCAGATGACACCAGTTATCGGGCTAATCTCGGCTGGGGAGGAGTCTGCCTACAGAACGTCAGGTGTCCTGGTGTAACCGCAACAATCCGGTGCTGAACGCCCATAAGGCGGTAGAGACTTCAGAAAGCATACAGCCTAACACCCCCCACATTTTATTTAGGCGTTCGTCTTTTTTGCATGTTTTATGTACGAAAAGTACCGCAGCAATTGCTTATGTTGTACAGCTGCCCCATATTTGGCAATAAACCGTTTAAATCTGACAAAAAAAGCGATTAAAGTGTGAAAACTTATTATATGCATTAAAACGATAAACTCACAAATAAGTTTAATTGAAAATGTTTTCACTTTCAATTTGATTCACTCACTACATCTCAAATTTAAAGCCTATTTTTTTTTTTTAGTGCCAATATTTCTTTACAGTTTCATCTTAAGCTGATATCGTCCTGATCCCGTAGCAGCAGAGCTAATGGAGGAGTCCAAATTTATGGAGTCGAAATGGTCTCAAATAAACCCGCGTAGGGTTTTTCACTAATGCACATGCTCATTTGGAAAGGGACACCGGCTGTTTCACAAATTCACATGATCCGTTTTTAAAATACACAAACCGTTTCACAAATAGTTTTGAGAGAAACTTCAAATACAAACTCACTCTGATCATACGGACCGCTTCTCATTTGTGAACCACTCAGCCAATGGTAACTTTGAGACAAAGTCTCAAAACTGAGAAATGCAAACAAATCTTTCAAATTAAATCGTATGGCTCCCAACATAATCCATCCTAATTGCAGGCCAAAACGTACGGATCCTGGCATTAATTATTAAGCAGTTTCCACTATTTGTTAAACTGTGTGCATGGATTTGCAATCTATTCCCTCTGTTTATTAAACTTTGTTACCATGTAGGGTGTTCTGTTGGCTTGATGTTCCACCACTGCTGGTATGGTCAGAAGTTGCTACTGTAGCAGAGCGGTAAAGTTGCAGGACTGCCACCCAGATACCAGCGGATCGAACCCTCCCATGACCACTGCTACAGCAGCACCTTGTATGACCACAACAGCCAGAGTGTTATCAAGTTGACATGGTCAAAGTTTAATAAAACTGAGGGGACTGATTGCGAATCAGAGAGCACGGTTTAATAAAACGAGGAAATGTGGATTAGTAATTAAAAGCGAAGACAGCTGGGTAGTGATTGATTTTATTGAAAGACTTGATAGCAATTGACAGAATTCTCTCATAAATTCAGAGGTTCCCAAATGAGAAGCGGTGCATAAATGCACATTCACCGATCCGTATGATCCAAGTGAATTAATATTTACAGTTTCTCCCAAAATTATAAGTGTGAACCCGAACCTGCGCATTTTTGAAAAACCCTGCGAGAGTTCATGCAAATTGGGCCCACAAGTTGTACATTTGTTGCACTGCTACAAAGAAAATTGATCAACCACAAACTTTTTAAAATCGATTGCATGATGAAAAAAAAGTGACATAAACTACAAATAATTTGAAAATATTTTATTGAACTATTCTTGAAGTAACTAATCTAGCCTAGAGGATCAACTGGTCGAAACCTGAATCATATAGTAAAATCCTTCAATGTTATTTAGGATGAAAATGGGCAAAAATCAGTTTAAGTGCAAGTTTACGCTAAATAAAATGGCTTCTAAAGATTAGTTACCGCCTCCTTTCACTTTTAAAACCTTAATTAACCAACTCTGTAGAAATGAGAAGACTCGTCGATTTGAACACTGATTTAGTTTTAATTCAAAATCACTTTTGCGAATCAGTTCCTTCACAGACGCAGGCTTCATTTCTCCCCATAGTGTTCTCCTTCCCTGTACAGGGCTATAAAAAGTTCACAGCAACAGCACACAAACATACAAAATAGTCATTTTTACCAAATTCAGTCGTTTTTCTCAGTTCTTCTTAAATACATCTGAACTCTGGTGAGGTACCGAGTCATAGCAAAAACAAAAAGAAACCGATTCAAGTCTGTATACAATCTTATTTACAGAGGGAATTGATCAAAGTGCATCGAAGAGAGTCCCGATTTACAGTCACGTCCCAGAGAGGAAACATATTTACACCGTTTACAAATGCTGCAACTGTGGCGAGCTCAGCAACAATAATGTGCAAGAAGGTGATTAATGGCTAATATTAGAGTTTTTTTCTGTTAAAGCATAATCAGAAATATTTAACAGTTAGATTTAATAATTAAATACCCGTCCTTTAGTCTCCAAACCCATTCCTCGAGATGTGAGAACCTTTATCCCGGTTTGAAAAGTAAAGACCCAGTCCTTGAGATTTTCGTACCAGTCCGACCACAGAAAGCCCCATGAGAAGCGATCGATCGGAGGAAAACTGTCCGATGAACGGAAGAAACTGCGACGGAACTCCGGGAAAAAACAAAGAGCACAAAAAAGTAAAGCAAAAACAATAAATAAATACATAATACTCTGGAGTGAACATGGAAAACTCATGGAAGTATTCACACTATAACGTTTCCTCTTCACCACAGATCAGGACTTAATGCACTTCTGAAGGCATGTGGTTGAAGTGTAAGGGTGCAACGCTGCTACGGAGAACCATTGGCATCGTAACGAGGAGCCGCCGCCGTGTGACGGAGGAGGTTTCCGCAAGGAGAACAAATAAAAAGTCCCGACAACGATCAGGATAAATCGTCGTCTGTGCTCACTATTGAGATCTGCGAACACAGAAAGGGAAGATTGGGGCAAGGACAGGGGCAGAGATTAGAATTAAATGAACAGTCACTGAAGAGAAGCACTTTAATGAATCGTTCAAGCCGTGACGACTTTGACTTTTTGTACATTTAAGGTGCGTATGATTTTCAAATCAATATAATCGTACTTTGGAGGTAAAAGTGACATCTCAAGAACCTATAAGGTTAAATTTTTTTAAATTTGATCAACTATTGAGTTTAAAAAAAAAGAAACAAAACAAGAGATCTCCTTATAGTCGAATAAACACCATATGCAGACAATATTCTCCTTTAAACAATTCGCCAAAACTGGTTTCAGGGTTTCTACTGGTTACATCAAATTAAATTTAAGTTTAAGACAATTTGCATAAAAAATGAATACCCATTTTATGGCCTACTTCACAGCCCTACTGGCAGAGAAAAACAAAATCCTCTAACTTCTTAATTTCTCAGAACAATGTGTAATCTGCAAAAGATTAGCAGAGGTGGGGAAAAACGTTCAACAATGGTAAATCTTCATTTAGTCTTATTTTTGACTCATTGCATTCTCAATGTCTGGTTTCAGCACTGTATTTAATCCAAATGATTGTATTGCATCTTCAAAAGTTTAATTTGTCAACAACAAATGCAAATGAGAGCTGCAAAATATGGTACTTTGAATTGAAATTAAAAATGAATTACTTAAGTCCATTGCTGGTTTATATAAGTATTCCAATTCTGTACGTGTTAATTTGTAAAAAATCCTTTTGAAGAAGTCCTTTTGAAATCCCCCTTTTTAAAGGTATAACATCCCAACATATAAAAGGCTTTACATTTAAATATTAAGCTCAGGCTCAATCATATACTACAGTATTATATCCCCTCCTTCATTTACAAGTCTCACAAGGCCGTTTATAGGAGGGGAAATAAGTTTGAGGAGAGATATTGGGTTTATCCGTTGCAGCTGTGAGGGTCGGGGAGCCGTGGAGCTGGTAGAGGTCAGCGTTAATCTGTTTAATCTGATAGATGTGATCCAGTTGGGATTAAAACGGGCCAGACTAGGTGAGGGACGCAGGAGAGGTCACCGTCATAAACCAACAATCGCAATTATCTGCAGATTCTAGAGCCTTCGTTTTCAGTTTCGCGTCGACTCACCGCCGGGTAGGTGTGGCCCACGTTGGCGCCGTGCCGGGTGATGTCAATGTTCAGGTCCTCTTCTGTGGTCTTCAGGTAGACTGGGTTGTCGAAGTTCATGCTCTTCTGGTTCTTCAGCTGCCAGTTCCTCCACATCAGGTAGGCGCCGGCTCCGGCCATGGCCAGCAGCACTGCAGCGGCGGAGAAACGGTCCAAGGTCAGACCAGAGGGTAAAAAACCTCAACGTTTCCAACCAGAGGAGGAGGGTTTACTCACAGACTGGGAGGACGGCCCAGGCAGCAGTAGAGCCTCTGGGTGTGGAGTCCACCTGGATGGATGTGCTCACATTTGCTTCTGAAAGAAGAGAATAGACAAAAAAATAAAAATAAAAATCAAGCCACAAAACAACTCTATACACTGGAATATTAAAGTTCAATTAAAGAATAAAGGCTTAGTCATGCAAAGAATGGTTCATTAGACCAGGTCAAAACACGTTAAGGCCAATTTAAGAGTTCTTTCCCCAAGAAGCTGCCAGATACTAAAAAACCCAGAGATGTTTACAAGCACTTAAAATTGTTGATCATCGTCTAAATGAGCAATTTCTCATCAGGACAAAAATCACATTTAGATTCTCCCGCTAACCCAGATTATATCAATAAGATTAGAGACCATAACTATGCATATAGGGATGTAAGAAAATATTGATTTCCAATAGTTCATGATATTTTATGCCACGATATTCACAAGCAAAGTAACGATTTTTTTTGTTTAAGAATTTGAACCGAACCATTAATGATCATTTTTGTAGTAAAATTTAAAGTAAGACCTTCGTTCCAGTTGATCAACATGATTTAGTAATGAAACTGGATGAGTTTAAATTTTCTATAGTTAAATTCAGTTTTGAAAAATCACAATATATAGTCTTCAGTAGGGGTGTCACGCTCTGACCTTGCACATCGAAATCCAGAGGGGGATCGCGATCCCCCTCCTGCCATCTTTTTATCCTTTGTCCCACTCAGGACTCCGTAGCAACGTTTAGCTGACAATAAGGAACCACAGATTGCATTTTCCCCAAGTAAATCTCACCAGTTCTCATACAACTTTTATCACCTGATAACATTTTAACTGCCTGCATTTTTTTTTTTACCTAAAGAGGAACGAGTGTAACAGCTTCAGTTAATACACCTAGAGATGACCGAGCAGGTCCCAAATCTTGTGTAAAAATGGTTTTACACCTAAAACCGCCTTTGTCTAGAGACCCGAATTGAGGAATAATGGAACTTTTAACAAATTTATTTCATAGCACTCTAGATAAGTGTGGCACAGTTGGGGTGGGACTATATATTGCGATATATAACAATACTATAAGATTATATATAGAGATAAAAAAAATTTTTTACTGTAGAAAATCTTTTACAGCATTCTAAAAAGAACCCGTTTCATCTGTAACATTCAGTTTTATTACGAGAGCTAGTTGATCCACTGGAACAAAGGTGAAAACAGCCACCAAGTAGCAGTCATACTTTTGATTTTATGACAAAAGTGTATACATACATTTGATTTTGACAAATACAATATTGGTGCATTAAATATTGCGATACATTTTTTTACAGGTCCCCAATTTGTGTTTTATGCTTAATTTCAGTTGTTTTTTTCATGCTTTTACGGCGCTTTTTAACTTTTGCTAATGTTTAATGTTTTTCACGCCATTTTTTATTTTGCTCATGTTGCTGGCTAAAGTGCAACATGGTTCTGCTCCTGTGTGGATGCATGTACAGTTACACCCAGAGTAAATACACTGTATTGTACGTTTTCAAATGTGTAAATACAAATATTTTTCAAAATTATGCGATTTTGTAAATATACTCACAGCATACGACGACTAAGTATATTTCTGTATATAACACTTTCATGGTAAAAGTTTAACAAAACAAAAAGTGTATTTCAGTTCAAGTACTTTAATCTTTAAATTGTGGACTAGAAGTATTAAATGGTCTATCCTACTTAAAAGGTATGATGTTATACACTTTAAAAAAGGTACAAGTTTAAACCAAAGTACTATTAAATTAATATATATTCTAGCACACTAAAAGAGTAGATTGTAGTTTTACTCAAGTATACCTGATAAATTAACTTTCAGTGTACTACTATTTGTCAATTCATCCAGCTCCAATCCACAATTCAACGACAAATGTCATTTTGTTTCATCTCGAGACGAACTTTGCACGTGCATTTCCTTTTTTCTGCCACTAGATGGTGTTCCTGTGGTGTTGTATTAGTACAGAGGAAGGTTTAGTCTTTGAATCATCATCTTAAAGTAGCAGAGGGGAGTAAATCTCACATGGGTCCTCGTGTTTTTGATTAAAATCCCCCCAAATAAGTGTCACTTACAGCGCTAACAGGATTAGGAAAGTTAAAAAAACAGGACATTCAGGGAATTTCAGTCACTCTAAGTGTTTCCAAGCTGAAATTATTCAATTAAGTTAACATCTGAGGGATAATTTATTAATTTATCCATCTCAGCAGGATTAGAGGCACCTTCAGAGCCAAATTTTCTCTCCAAAAAGAAACAGATGTAATAAGGATCAATCCTTTCCAGCTGAAAACCCTCCAGTGACTGGTTATCTATAAAGTCAATTTGGTTTTTTTGGGAAGGAACACAGAAGTGCGAGAAAGTCATGTTAGTAAAAAGTAGGACTCCAGAGAACATGCTTTGAAACTAGATGAAGTGGTGACCGTTTTACCTTTGGGTGGATGAGTTCTAGCTTCTCTACCGTCCTCCGAGGACGTTACTGTCACAACAAGAGGCAGATTTAAGCTTTCTTTCAACGCAGAGTATGATCTCAAAAAAGTAAAGCGGTTAATCTGACTGAAGCAAGATTTCAGGCGATCAGGTTGCTGCCAAAAATCCTCATGCAAGGCCGCCGAGACTACATGCGACATAGCAACTACTATTCGACTGTTTATTTGTCATTTCTTTCCTCGTAATATTTTTTGAATTGTCAAAGAAAAAAGGTATACCTGAAATGATAAACCTGAATGGACATTATAAATTTAAAGGGGCACCCAGTAAAAGTTTAAACCAATGCACTAGCTCTCATTATTCCCTTCCCCGCCAGTCACAGTTGAAGCTTAGTAAGGTACAATGAGGTACAGAGATTCCAAATTATGCATTGCACTGAGACAGTTCTTCACGCTGGCGTCTTAAACGCGTCATTGATCCAAGCGGTACGTGAAACCGCTTCGTTTGCCTCTTCAAAAGCGAGCTCGACTACCTGTAACTTACAAGCGTCATCCTATCTAGGCTACGTCTTTGTTTTCCATAGCGAGGGGGTTTGTGCATGAAAACTTGTTTTCAGCAAACTGTCTCCCTCTCGTAACGCCCGTCTGTTCCACGTTTGCCTTCATCGTTCGCACAAACGTCCTTTCTTTTCCGGTCTCTTTAAAGAAAATTAAAAGACAGTATCCTTTGGTGAAGGACGCAACTTTTACAATCCATGGATCGAGGAGGTCCCCTTGTGGCTGTTAGCTGTAAAAGTCCATAAATAAAACTTGCATAGGCCACAAGTTCAATGCCTGAAAAAAGTAGCGGCTTATAGTCCATAAAATACTAGAGTTACTAGTTTGGCGAGTTGTTGATTCAATAACTTAATCCTTTTGTTAATAAACGTGCATTTTGGAGAGCTCGTTTATCTAATATGTCACATACATCTGTAGTAATTCTGCTGTTATGGATTTTTTTTTTACCTGCTTAGCAATAAGTTAAAGTACTATCTTAATAAAACAAAGTAGGAATTATTGCAGAAAAGGGATTTTAAAAAAATGATTATAGATTATAAACATTACTTTTTAAAAGAAATAAGTTTGACATATTTGAGGGGTTCTTTCTGATGAGAAAACGACTTTTGCTTTAAATTTAGACCATGAGTTTTGGGTCGACCCTTCTTTGGAAATAAGTTTCATCTTTACCTATGCTTTTTTTGTCTCTACGTCCGATTTTGCGTAAGTCGTATACGCAATGAAACGAACGCAAAATAAATCTGGTTTAAAAAAAAAAAAAGATACATTTTTTTTGTACCATGGATCATTTTCTAATCATTTTAATCTGTCAAAAACAATGACGCCCTTATAAAAGAAACTCCCCATCGGCATCAATAGTTTGCGTTGTGGAGCCAAGTGCAGAATGTACCGATCTAAAATGGTGGTGAAAGGCCGCGCAAAGTCAGTCCAAGGGCCGTAAATTTGGACAACCCGGGCATACACAGAACATTGCATGATACAAGCAGCACCACCTCCAAAAGACCAATTCATCCATTATATATTGATAGATAAACATTCCCATTTAGTATTTGTCCTCCTTCCAGCAAGCCTGGATCAGACTGGAGCCTTACAGCCTCACTGGCTTGGATGTTCCCCGATGTTTACTCCTTCAAGTCTTTGCGTTTGTTCAACAAAATCAAATAATCGCAGTTTTATTACAAGAATAAGCCCGTCTCCATGTTGTGGAATAATTATTCCACATCTCTATTAGAAACTACCTCAGTCATTTGAGCTCTTGAGGACTGGAGTTCAACACCAATGCTCGAGAGGTTTCAGCCGATTAAAAAAAACCAACTGAATCTACATAAAAACGTGTTTAAAGCCTCCAGTTTGGGGTAATATTAAAGGGGGGGGGGGGGGGGGGTTGTTAATGAAACTCCTTTTATCCAAGTTCAGCCCATCAAGATCCAAACCTTAATAAATCGCTATGATGAGTAAAACCAGGTTGATGTGACCCAACTTGTCACCATTTGGGTTTCTGGGAGAGTCGACCATGTGGCATTTGGTCACGTGATGCAGCGTGGGCTTGTGGGACATTTAAATGAAAAGCAGAGTCGACTGAGGGGTTGTTTTAGGGTGTCCAATGTGTAGGAAAACCCGTCTGTATATAGTAGGAGTGAGCTACTTTTTAAATCCATTCATTTTCCGTTACTTGAAGCCTCAAAACTAATTTACGTTTCGTCTTTTATTGGTATTGAACGAACACGAAGGTCACAAGTTTCCTTGAAAGCTACAGAAAATGTGTGGTGGCACACGAATTATAAAGGTGATTATATTTTGATATCCATAAAAGAGGACACCTCAATCGTTTTCACCTAAGACTTTCAATTTTGATGTATATAAAGTGCTATGTGTCGTTAAACAGTAGTTTATTAAATTATTCTTTTACAAGTGGACCATTACAGAAATTACTTTAATTTCCTAATACAGAGTAATTCTTTTCAGACATTTTAATCTGTTACAATAACGCATCAATTTGTAAAATTTATGAAGCAAATTATGAGAATGTGGATTTTATTTTTAAATATCAAAAAAAGAAACCTTAAATGTATACTCCAGTCTTTAGTTTCGGGCTGTCGCTTTAAATGATGAACTCTGACCTCTTTGTCATCCCTTTGACCAACAGGATCTTCAACTCCCGTCAGAAACTGAAACTAAACCGCAGCTATAAACGCACATTAGTTGCTAACGGGACGGTGGAAAGGAAGTTTTTTTGCGGTTCGTCTGTAAATCTACAGAAGTCTATTACGCCGGTCACAAGCGAGCAAATCTGGATTTTAACCATTTCATAAACAAGGAAAGCTCATTCCGTTTCACATACTGAATCTAACCTCGTTAGATTAACTGATCAGGAAGGTCAGCCGCCTCAGTCATTCCCGACAAGGTTTGCATCTCCTAAAACGCCGTCTTTTTAGGGTCAGGCAGGTCTTTGTGTTAAAAGCCTAGAGGAAAATTAAAGGTTTTCTTAATATACAAGCCCTCCTCCAGTCACGTTTGTCATTGTAAACGCGTTCAACCATAAACTTCTAGTATTTCAGCTCAACCCCTCACACTGAAGGAAGAAACCCTCCGCTTATCCCCTCCGCGGGCCTTTAAAGGGGAAAAGTTGTCTGTAGCTCTGAGTCGAGCTTCTGTTCGTTTTGTCTGGCTAACGAGATTAGAGTCGGTCGGAGTCGCCGCCTCACAAAGCTCCACGGATTCCCAGTCGGTGCAGCTGAGGCGGCGGCTTTCTGGAAATGGCCCAGTTGTTGCTTCTCTCATTTACAGCAGACTGCCGCAAACCAGCAGTCGAGGGAATGGGGGGGGGGGTTGAGAACCAACACGGGAACGCCAAGTCCGTCGTACAGAACCAGCTCCAACACGCAGCCTTCTCAGTTCATATGAAATAAAAGCCAATAAAAGACGCTAAAGTGGACTACAGCGGCATGCCAAATCTGGAAGGAAGGAGGGAGATATTAGATACAAGTATAAGCTGAAGAAGATGGAGGGAAGCAAGTAAAGAGGTAGGGGGCAAGGCCGTAAGGAAAGGAAAACAGGAAAGGAGGAGGAAAGTAAAAGAAGAAAGCATGATAGGACGGCAACGAGGGATAGACTAACAATATTCTTCAGTGTTTCCCATGCAGACGAATCTCTGGCATTGCGCCATGGATTCAACGGCAAAAAAAAAAATCCCAAAACACTGACATCACATATTGTGTTACTTTTTTTTGTTTTGTTTTTTAACACAGACCTCCAATAATACCCGGCTGCAGCTGCAACACTTCCACCTCTTCCCCTCCCTTTCTCAGACAGATTGGGGGTGTCGTCTGTGTGACAGCAGGGGGGGATATTTCTGCAGGTGGACAGTTTGCCCGAGGTTCCTGATTACCCTCAAACGTTGCATTTCATGTACGCTCCCCGTTTATGTGAGAGCGATGGAGAAAAAAAAAAAAACAGTTTCACTGTGCCCCGTTTTCAGGCAAAAAGCAAATTAAAGTCCTTCACCGGTTGGCAAAAGTTGCCTTTCTGAATCCATAATGGGTCACCTACGTGATTCGTATATATCCCATGAGAAAAACAATCAGCTGTAATTACTAACATGTCGGAGCAGCCAGCCGCAGGTTTCAGAAACGTTTTAATGCAACTGAAAGAAGCTGCAGTTCGTTACCTTTAAAATCTTACAAGTTATTTAGGATTAAAAACCGTTTCAACAGACCTCAAGTCTAGTTTCCTTTCATTTCGAGTTAGTGTTTAGAATAATTAATAAGTGATTATTCCTAAACGTTCAGTGCTGCTGAGCAGGGCCATATCCAGGAGGTGAATAAAGAGGGGCTAAAAGGGGCCCAGGGTTGGTCTGGGAATCTAGCACTAAAATAAAAGATGTTCTTCTAATCAGAGCTGCTCACATTTAAAATTTAAAGTCATTTTATTTTACTTTACTAAGGTTTATGTGACAATGTTGCCTCCAACTCTGCTTGTGTTTCAAACAATTTAAGTGACTGGCGAAAAATAAAAACTACGCAACTTTTCACAAAACAATTTTCACACAAAAAAAAGAAAAAAGAAAAAAAAAAGTGTAGGGACTGTTGAATTTTACAGTATTTGCTTTTGTCAAAATTAAAGTATTTTTTTTATTAAAGTTGAAATGAATGTAATAAAGTCTGTGCATTTAATATTAACTCTTTAATTTAATTACTACTTTACATCAGGAGATGACGGACATCTTTACCTTGTATTCAAGCCACATTTCTGGGTGTTTTACCATGTAAACTTTTGGAGTAAATATGCTTTTTCTGCAGCTCCACGAGTGAGAGAGCCGGCATGCAGCTGCTGCAGTCACAGCATAGAGAGAGCGAGAGATTTAGAAAGATAAAATTTATGATGCAGAGACGTCAGCGTTCCCGACCGGGAAGTATTGGCTTATTCAGATTCTGAAGAGGAATATTTAGCCTCAGATCAAGATGTTCAGCTGTCCAGGGAGAAAGAAAGCGAAACTCAAACAGCAGCTGGTCCCGTTCGCCATGACGATCCACAGCAGCAACAGGTGCTTTTTGTCATGTTCTCCGCTGGGAGAACGGTGTGTGATCGGGTAGCAGGGTGTTCATAACGCTAATCCAGGAGAAGCAGGAATGTAAAAATCCATGGAAATAGCAGACGCTTTGGAAAACAGACCGCTAATAAGCTGGTAAACAGCAGTAAAGTTCATGTTCCCGCTGTAAACGATGATAGGGAGGTATGAGGAAGAGTTTGTCTGATCCACTATTGATGCTCTTCATCAATTTGATCAGCCTGTTGGTTATTTTGGGAATGGATCTGTAAAATTCTGAGCCCAATGATTTCCTTTGTTTTATTCAGTGGATGGACTAATGGAGCAGAGAAAACAAACAGATATGTCCACCTGTTCTTGGAAAAAATGCCAATAAATACTAAAAATACACATGTAGAAAATACACAGGGCTATACAATTTTTTTTTTTTTTTAAACATTCAAAATAAATTTTCAAACAATGTAGAAAAGATAAACGTCTGCAAAAGTATTCCAAACCAATATTGACAATGCCTGACGTGTGAATTTGCTTCCATCACAAACTTTGGATCACGCTGAAGATTTTTATCATTTACAGTATACCTTTTATCTATAACCATATTAAAGCTACATTTTGAACTGGATCTAAATATTGAATATTTTATTTAAAAAAAATAAATGGCACCTAAAGAGTCAACTTAAAAAACAAAAACCTTATGAACCTTTAGGAATCCCCATTGGTCAGAAACTCGGCAGTCCTCATTCATGCACATACCCTTTCCAATTGATCTTTTCATCACCCTCCAGGGGGCCAACGATTTCAAATCTGGGAACATTCAGATTCTTGAATGCAAAGGAATCCTGCAGATCTCAGAGATTAACTGCCTCGCTTTAAAGAACCTTATTTTTAGCATTTATGTTTTTTCTCTTCAAGTTTGAAGCCAGTTTGAGCCCTTCAGAAGCATTTATGTATCCAGTCCGTATCTGTGGAACAGCAGGTCCAAATGCCGATTGTACAATAAGGTTTAATCTTCCCCAAACGCCTTAATTTGACCATGTTTATATTCTTTTTGGACTTCCGAATGCCTCCGAAGGGTTTCTTGATGGTCTTCCCTGCCGATTTGGACGCAATATAAAATTATGCTGCAGCAGGACTGCCAGTCTGTTTTATTGCAGCAGATTCGTCAGCTTTTTTTATTGTTCTGTTAAGCCTCCAGATCGGCCCAAAATACAATCAAGAAGCACTTCTGAGGCGTTTCTAAATCAAAAGAATATATAAACATGGTAAAATTAAGACGTTTGGGGCAAATTAAACTTCATTAAAAGCGGCTTGTGTCCAATCCAAGCACTCCTGTTTTACGGATACAGCTGATCAAGACTGGATGTATAAATACAGCTGAATGGCTCAAATTGGCTCCAAACGTCTCAGGTTGAGTAAATAAAGCATTAAAATGGCTAAAAATAAGGTCCAGGTTGAAGAAAGAAAAAAAAAAGTCCCCTTTAATGCCCTTTGCTCTTCCCTCAGTTTCTCCCAGAGTTGCTGGTTCCAGAAAACCTAAAAACATCTGCAGAGCATCTTTACTCCCTCCTAAAAAAAATAAAAATAAAAAAAGTATTTTTATTAAACATTTCTGCAAATACTTTTTTTAAAAATGCCACTGCTACATAACTACAAAACATCTTCAATCTCTATCCAAAAACTAAATTTATCTACAGAACAGAGACTGTTACTGAAATAAGAGACAGCTGCAGCTCCTCACCATTTGCTGTGAAACAAAGTAGAATCTCGGCAATTCTCCCCCCTTTAGAGGGTTCGTGAAAGGAGCGCCAACGCTCTGAGAGTACCGTAGTCCAATTAGGCATGTACGTGCGGCGAGTTCAGTTGTCAGGTTCCTGTCCAACACCTCTATGGTTTGAAAAGGCTAATCTGTGGGAGCGAAGAAAGGAGCTGGAGCGAAGCCACAGCGAAAACAAAGCAGGCAAACGGAGTCTCTAAGCAACGCTTTTTCTTCAACAGAAGGGAAGGAGCAGAGCTGTGGTTCTCCCTTCTCATTCCTAGAAGTACTAATTGTACCAAACAATCCTCAAACCGCTTCATCCTGCATAAATTTTACGTTTGTGCGATAGATACCCTAAGCTGTAGAAGTTAAGCATGCAAATAGTAGATTTTAGGTCCAAGACTGGAAGTCAGACTTCAGGAAGAAGGAAAGACCGACTTGAAAACCAATCAGAACCGGCACCGCACGGGCTGGGAAAACATTCTGAGGCGTTCAAGTTACTCCAAGCTGATCAGAATCAAAACATGGCAACAGCTTCCTGCAGCCTCCAGGGGAGTATTTAAAAAAAATAAAAAAAGACGAGGAACTCACCAGGTCTGCAGCGCTGGCCGTCGGCAGCTAGCTCTTGGCCTGCAGGACACACGCAGGTGTATTTGGGGGAGTGTTTGTTGATCTGCGGCGCGGGTAGACACATGTGGCTGCAGCCGCCATTTTCACCTTTCTCTGCGCACCAGTTGGTACCTGAAAAGAAACGCCACCACCCAAGAAAAAAAAAGCTCCAATCAGAATGAAATTAGCAAAACATAATTTCCCGAAAGTTTGATTAAGTTTAAGTCAACTCCATCTGGGTATAAATGTGACGTGAAGTTATAAAAGGGTGACCTAAACATGTATGGAAAGGTTAATCAATTTAAAAACCTGGACTTCATTTTTTATTAGTTTTTATGCATGTATGTGTTTATATAAACCCTGTACAGCACTTCCCTCTAAAAGCCCAGTTTATGCTTCTCCTACCGCAAATTTGCACTCAGACGCAGACGTATTGACGGAGACGTTTTCTGTTTATAGTACTCCGCTCTTCCACTTCACTCTTTTTTTCAGCGTTGCTCGACCAGGACAGCAGGGGGTGCTAACTTTTCATGACGTCTCTGCCTACTATCACAGCGCCGTTTCAGTTTTTTTCTAGGGTTGTGAACGTATTTCTTCCTCAAGGAGCAATGAACTTCAGAAAGTAAGTTTTGATTAAAGCTGTAAAGCTTTTCACTAGAAGTGCAGCTCATTGAATATTCTAGAAACGCATGGAAACAAACACAGCAGCTGTTTTTTTGTCGTTTTCCTATACCTCGTGTTCAAAATCACCAAAAGAACAGAATAGATCAATTATCCTTTTAATATAAAGCATGTAGTGGCAAAACGCTGCATTAACTACTGATTATAGTGAAACGATCTCTGGCTGTTACTAAAACTGACCAATCAGATGAATACGCTCTACACTGACGGATAGTATGAATTTTGAGCTCTACTCCGTGCGTCCTTGCGTAGGTGACGGCGGGCCGTTGCTTTGCCGGATAATGGAATTGCGTTAATCAGTTTCTGTCAATACGCAGAAGCATAAACTAAGCTTAACACTTTCACCCGCATCAAAACCCAACAACTACCTTATTCTTCAAATTTGACATTTTCTGCATAGTTCTATTCTTTATAAGCAGCTTTAGAAAAAGACGTCTGCCAACTTAAACCGAAGGCACATCCAAATACACGCAACTCGAGTTTCATAATAGGTGTTAAACAGTTTCTATTAAAAAAGTGTCCTTTTATACTTCTCGTCTCTTTCCGTCACTCTCAGCCACCAGTTAGTCTTACCAGACAGCTGGATCAGCTCATGGTACACAATGACGTCCTGAGGGTCGTTCAGATTGCTGGCGAGCGTCGTCACGTCAGAACCGGAGAACTTGTTGGCGCCGTAGATCGCTTTGTTTTCGCCGTCTGTCCAGAAGACTCGATCCTGCCGACAGAAAACACATCGATTTCAATATTTACTTTTTTTTTTTGTTAAATAGACGCTGTATTTTTACGTTTCTATATAGAATTAAACCGTTCTGGATCAATTTGAAAGCCAAAGTCTTTCTGGAAAGAAAAACAATCAAACTCTTACTAGTAATATGAGAAAATATAGATATGCTAATATATTATAATATGTTATGTCACAACATTGTATCGATATTCAAAAGCAAAGTATGCAATTTTATTTTCTACGCATTTTAAGCGACTTTAGTCATAAAATTTGACGGTAGATGGTGGCCGTTTTCACCTTCTTGGTTCCAGTGATTCAACTAGATAAAACAGGTTTTAGTGTTTAGAGTGATGGGACAGTTTTCTCTACAGTTAAAATCAGTTTAAAAAAATCACAATATAATCTTACTCATAATATATCAATATATAGTATAGTCCCTTTGTATCGTGATACATATATCGCCAGGTTATTGTCAATACACATCCCCAATTCTGACTGTTGTGGGGGAAACTTCAAAGTTTTATAATTTACAAATTTCTTGATAAACACTGGAAAAAGATTAAACTATGTCTTGCTTGTTTTGTAATAAAAAAAAGCTTTAAATGTGATTTCAGAATGGAGTGGTGAACTGAGAAGCAGTGTAGGTCTAAAGCCTGAACTATCATCTTTAAACCAAATTGACATAATTAAAAATGAAGAGCTCTTTTCCAAAACATTATAAATCCATTTCAATAGTTTAAGAAAATTACATTTTATACCTCGACACACATATTTTGTGAATATTCCATTTATCCTGGTTAAAAAAAAAAAAAAAAAAAAAAAATGTCTGCCTCAGAACATGAATTATTAAAGGAGCAGGATTTCTAAAATAAATTATATTCATATTCAGTTTTGTAATTGTATTGGGCTTCAGACGCGGTCGATTAAACACTATTTATTATTACAGTCCCAGAACCACCCCGGCCCCCCTTTATTAACCTCCTGGATACGCCCCTGCCCAGCAGCAGGAATAGTCTCTTATTAATCATCCTAAAAACTCATAGGAGTTTTTGTCTGGAGAAATATTTTTTCTTACTTTAGTAGCAGCGCAGCATTTAGTTTTTTGATTTTGCTGTAACTTTGTTTTCTGCTGAAACACAAACATGATCGGCTCAAAGAGCTGGAAGAAAAAGCCTTGTTCCACTGATGAAGTTACCATCAGGCATCCGAAAGGAAAGGAAACTAGACTTTAGGTTGGTTCAAACAGTTTTTAAAGGGATACTTCAGCATTTAGCATTAAGCTTTGTATTAGTAGAAAACCAGCAGTATTTTCGTATGACCGTGCCCCCCTCCCCCATATCCCAGAGTGGAGAGATTTCTGCATTTTTAGGCTTGAAAAAAAGTCCTCCGATGACGCAAAAATAGTCTGAGGATTTTTTGGCCAGAGGCATAAGAATAAAGCCAGTATTGCGTGGTAGTTACGCATGTTTTCACCACGCCCATATGGGGAGGGATCTCACTCACAGAAAGTAAAGGTGTCGTGTCCGCCGTCTTTCTGTGGAAGCTAAGCCAACATGCTCTTGCTGGAGAAAGTTTGAATATTAGGCTAATCACAATGCAAGGTAGTTTTGAAGTTGAAATGGCAGAAGGGGATTTTGAAGATGTGCTGCGAGAATCGGATGCCCGCGGCTACCTATACGAGCCGCAGTACACCGATGAACTGTTGCGGATGAACCACACATGGATAGGGGTCCTAGAAACCCACTTCAGGATCCCGAAGATCAACTGAAAACGCCAGCCAAAGCCCGCAGGGACAAACGGACGGCTTAGTGTAAAGTTAGCATTTGGTTTGTTTTTCTTTTTGTTACCAAGACGTCATGTACTGAGTTTGTACACCCGGCATTATCATAGCGTTCTTCCCACGAAGTCAGCTGAGCTATTGTTACATTAACATATATTCTAGCATACTGTAGGTGGAAATAGTTTGCATTGCTAACGTTAAGCTCACTGTTTTGCAGACAATACCGTCTAACAGTCTACAGTCACTTTATGGAGTGGGTTCTGCAAGGCCAGAGACTTGGCAAAGGCTTTCTAGTTTTGCCTACCTGTGTCGTTTTGGACATCAGACGAAGATGCCCCGCTCCAGAAGGTCAACACTGTGGATATCAGGAAACTGCCGAAGCTATTGAAAAGCTATGAGTGTAATTTTTTTTTATTTTAAATACTTTTTTAATAAACGTTATAAATACCATTTGTTGTGTTTGTTATAAACCTTTAGTGTTGCCATTTTAGAGTATATGTTAACCTAAAGAACGTTTCAGCTTGGAGAAATTGTGATTTCAATTGGAGGAAAAACAAAAAAAAAAAAAATCATATGCAGAGCTGCTAAGCTACTCTTGTCATTTTTTTAATGAGAAAGTCTAAGTTGTGTAACATATATTACGCTCACTTTTTTTAATCCCACTCTCCTGTGAAAGCAAGCCTGTAGGTGTGGTTTTTGAGTGGCCTCACGGCAGCAAAGCAAGGCCGTGAACGCAGAGTAGGACATGCCGATCAAGGATACAATCATAACTGTAGATACAGGAAAATCAAAGCAAAGACAATTTGCTTTCCAATGATTTATATTCTGTATAAGTACATAGGAAGGATGATGAGAAAACTATTAGGGGTTAACATAGGCAAGGCAATTTTATTTGTATAGCACACTAAAGGCAATTCACTGTCCTCATTTGTTAAGCACCTTGAATGACGTATTTCAGCTGATAAAATGCAATTTTAGATTTTTTTAAAAAATGATTCATCTTTGAATTTCGACGCATTTAATAAAAGAAAAAGCAAAAAAAAAAAAAAAAAAAAGAAAAAAAGCAGCTTCTCAAGAGTCAGAAACTCTCCGATAGAGGACAGAACAAACCTCGAAAACCGTGAGAGCGAAGGGGTGAGCCAGATAGTCCGTAGACTGCAGCACTTTGTTCCTGTTTTCTCCGTTCAGGTCGACGCTACAGAGCATGTGTAGCTTGGAGTCTACCCAGTACAGCCGGCCTTTGATCAGATCTGGAAGGAAGAGACGACGCAACAGGAGTAAAATCTGTTTAACAGACCTGCTTTAACGTCTTACCAATCTCTTTCATTCCTACCCAGTGTGATCCCATTCGGCCACTGGATGTCCGTTGCCACCAGAATCTGACGGTCCGCTCCGTTCATGCCGGACTTCTCAATCTTGGCAGGCTCTCCCCAGTCAGACCAGTACAGAAACCTGAGAGGGAGCCGACACAAACCCAACAGTCCGTACATCAAACCAAGAAGCTCCACCAGAGTCGGAAAACTAGAGCGTTTCCACCCACCCAGACAGAGGGTCCACGGCGATTGAAGCAGGTTCTCTCAGGCTCGTGTTGAACAGGACTTTCCGCTTTGTTCCGTTGAAGTTCGCCACAGAAATGGTTTTGGCGCCCAGATCGGACCAGTACAAGTTCTTATAGATCCAGTCCACCGCGATTCCCAGAGGAGTTTGGACGTTGTCGATTACCTTCTTGTGGATACCGAAGTCGCCTCGCTTATCCAGGACGGTGCTGAAGGAAAAACAAAAAGCTAAAATTCAAAGAATAACCAAGACTACACAAGAAAATCTTAAAAATGTAAGCTTGAGAAAAATAAATTTTCCAATTTAAATTGTTCAAAAGGCATTAAATAGTTAAAATTGGCGCTGGCTGATATGGCTCACAGAGAAAAAAATTTTATTTTTTTTTTTTTTTTTTTTTTTCCCCCTCTCCTTTCCTTATATCAAAACAAGTCCAAAGAAAATCATTTTTTAATACCAAATCAATTCTAATGTTTTTTTTGACCCATGTTTTCTTAAGAAACTAACTGATAAAAAATATTTTTCAAAAATGTGCCTTTATTTCAATCCCTGCATCCCAGAGCCGACCTGATTTTAAAGTCCAGCTAAGAATAAGCCCTAAAGTATCCTTGTAAAACGTGGTAATACTTGAGTGGGTTGAAATTATTAAATCTTCATAGATATTTGATTAATCGATTATTTGTCCCTCCTTGGTTAAAATGGACAAAAGGAAGAACTTTGTAGACGCAAAATTACAACAAGTACTCCAGAGGTCAGATAACTTAGACTGCCCCCTTTTTTTTAGACTGCAATTGATTTTCGACTTTGTACAAATTTTAAAACTATATATTTTTTTAAAATACATTTTTGGGCCCATAAAAAAAAAGAAAAATAATATTTTTATGGGCTATGGAGAACCTCCACAACCGTAAATCCCTTTGCACAACAGCAGAATGAACATGTAAACAGCACAATGTGGTGCGTTGCTTATAAAAAGAAAGCTCAGTCTTCTACAACTGGAGATTTACTTAAGATTTTTTTTTTTAAACCAAACAACTTTGTTTATGAAAAGATGAAATGAAACAAAAAGGTTTACGACGGGTCAGTCGATGTAGTGCAATAATGCTGCATGCACATTCACAGATCATTCACGTATTGAAAGACTGGAAGGAAGGTCTGAATGCAGAAGAAATGTTCTCTAAACAGCAGGGAATATCGGTGACAAAGTTTCACAGAAAATAGCTACGGGTAGTCAGAAATGTCACTAGATTTGTCCCTAGGCACTTTTTGCAAAAAAATACGTTAAGGGAATCTGAACAGTCATTAGAAACTGAAAGTTTCCAATAAAAAAATAAAGAAAATCATGTAAAAATGGAAATTATGGAAATCTCTCCAGTACCTGTAAATGGCCCTTTGACCGAGGTCGGCCCAGAAGATGGTCTGCTGGTTGAAGTCTGCATCCAGAGCCACGGCGTTTCTCTGCTGCTCCACTATCTGGGTGTACTCCTTCCTCTCCAGACCCAGACGACGAATATCACGGCGGTTGGTGAAGATCAGGCACGGCTCCTTGCCTGAAGAAGGGGCGGAGTTCGAAAAAAAAAAAAAAAAAAAAAAAAAAAAAAAGGAAAGGTGAATCGTTTGAAACAGGAAAAAAAAAACAGAAAAAAAAACAGCTGAAAATTTGCATGGCGGCACGCCTGGAGGAGTGGAGGCATATCTGATGCTCACCGACAGCCTTGCAGACGCCGGTAGCAGGATCCATCTGGTAGCCGTTGTGGCATTCACATTTGTAGCCTCCCTTCAGATTGATGCAGATCTGACTGCAAATGCCGGGGTTCATACACTCATTGACGTCTGTAGTCGAGAGATTAGAGGAATCATTAATCGGACTTCCTTAAAAACTGGCACAAACCGTTAAACCCCCAACTGCGGTTTGTTTCTTGGTTACTGCTGATTGTATGTCTGGGGGTAAACTAAGTGCGTCCGAGCCGTTGGTGGCGTTTACAGCAGTTCTCCTGAAGCGAAGACTGGCTGAGCATCAGAAATGTGTTGGATCTGCAGCTCCCAGAAGACGACTTGTAGGATTCACGCTTTGAAGCATGGCTAAATGACATTCAGCTCTGAACGTTTCAGTCCAACAACGCTGAGCTGCAGCCTGCTTTTTGTCCGACACGTCGATGGATCAACGATCTACAGATTGATGTAAAACCTCAGCTTAGGGAAGCTCCTAAAGAGCGAAAAGCTTTTTAGAAAAAAACAACTTCTAATCCAATCCTCCACCCACTCCAATTAACTTCAGGTTCTCCTTCACAAAATCCATAAATACTCTCAGCCTCCTGTCTATTGGCTTCAACTACAACTGGGAGTCGACGTAATCGATAACGCACTTTCAAAGCAAACATGGCGGGAGCAAGTAGCGTCAGCATGAGTGAGTGAGTTGACTTAAATACCTCCATCTGAACTCGCAGTTCAAAGGTTATGGAACTATTTTAAAATAAAAAGGGAGCGATTTTGTCGTCTGCCGGCTTTGAAAAATGAAAATGTCTTATAAAAGCACGACGGCGTCCAGGACCAGCAAATTATGAAACCCCGCAAGTTTTCTACTTTTAACCAACGCTATGCATTTTACCCTATAAAATCACCCACACACCCCCACATAGAGGGCATATACTCACACACAGCAGCGTCTGCTGTATGTTACTGCTCTCTGATTGGTTGGTTTTTATTTGTGACCCGTGTTGGCAGAATGAGTCGGAATGCGCACAGACTGATTATGAGCAAAAGCCAAAAATGTGAGCGAGTGTTATTTGGTTGAGGTAAACATTCACGCAAAAGCAAACCGACAACGAACTCTTGATTGTCACGTTTAATAACGCCTCATCCTGTTTAAATACTTTTTACTTCATGCTTCTTCAGTTGGTCGGATTCAAAGTTGCCATCTAAAAACTAGAAAAATGTGCAGAATTTTATTGTAATGAACAGTGCCTCTCTGTCTTGCAAATGTTATGTCAGAAACAAGAGAAAATGCAGACAAATAATTTGTGTGACTGAAGAGAACTTTTTTGCATACAGGGAATGTTTAATTTTGTATATTTTTTGGGGGCATTTTTCTCCTTTATTCATATGATTTCTTTGCACAACATTTAACTTCTTGTTAAATGCAACCTCTAACAACTTTATTTGGTATTTTTTTAAACAATTAAAATGTGTTTAAATGAAGAAATTTGTTTATTTCATGGAAATACATAAATTAATAAATGCCAAATTTCTATACAAATCAAATAATGGGTAAATAATCGATACATCGAAAAATTTATCAGAATAATCGATACATCAGAAAAAATTATCGCTAGATTAATCGATTACAAAAATAATTGTTTTGCCCTGCCCTAGTGGTAGGATTTATACAATTTTAGCCAATGATAAAGATTTTGACCTTACCAGCCAAAGAAGGAGGATTCATATTTAAACTAGATGTTAGTTTAAAATTTGCGGTTTTCTATAAGACGGAAATTAAACCCTTTGAGTTTTTAGTTTAGATATGTGCAGGTTTATTTTTGTGCAAAGTTAAATTAGTCAAGAAAGCAGGAAGAACTTAAAATTCTCAATTTTCACTTTGTGTTTCTCATTACATTTAGGTTGCATTTATTTGAAATCTCTCCATCTTTGATTTTATTAGAATTTGTGTTTGTAAAAATCTTAAAATTAAACAGCTTTTTTTTATAGATTTTACACAATTTCTGTAAATGGTTTCCAAACTTTTTTTTTAAAGTCTTTGTTCTGTTGCCAACTTTTATCGTTTGTGAGAATGTTCAAACTGAAAGGCGGGCTTGCCAGAAGCGAAGTAATCTGCAAGGCCGGCCAAACAGAGGTCACGTAATGCAGAAATACAAGCAACCTCAGGAGCCAACAGCCATCACGTCACAAAGAAGTCATGTCCGAGCCGACCATCAGGCTGTAAAAGGTGAAACTCAAGCAAACGCTGCGACTACCGGACTATTCTACGTGTTCGCTCGAAATTACGGAGGAGCTTGCAGCTCATTTTGCAAGGACATGCAGGTAACCAAAGTAGCACAACTATCCCTGCATCCGAATCCCTTGCATAAACGGGCAAGTAGTTACTATGTAGTAAACGCTGTGTATACTGTGTAGCAAACGAGAGAGTAAAAGGCATGAAATCGAACGTACTGCACCACCATTTTACCGGGATGTTTAAGTTACATTAAGCCGCCTGTGGTCCCGTCCTCAGTAGCAGACGTCACTCCTCTACGATTTTGCTCAACGTTCCGCTGCATTGTGGGATAGCATAGCGTGCATCGGATTTCACTTTGGCGAGAGTACACATCCAGGAACTTTATGCCTACTATGCCAATTCATACTAGAGATTCAGATCTACTACATCGCTCGCTTACTGCTTTTTACCTGCTACGGAGTAGGTGTAGTAGGGGTATTCGGATGCAGGGTATGTAACGGTTTCTAGCAAACATTGTTCTGAGGGAGTCATCCCAAACATGCAGTCACAATGCAGTCTAAAAGGTTAAATAAAGCAGAATCGTCCTAACCCCTGCTCCCGGTAACCTAACCGGTCCACTCTTACAAATCTTCCATCTTACCAATGCATTCCTCCACCTCTCTAGCTGTTCTTCTACCAGCACTAGTGCCGTGTTGAAAAACAAGATTCTGAATTGATTCTTTAAATTCCTAAGAAAAAAAATACAAAAATTCAGAGCTCCAAAAGTCAATTATTTGTTAAATTTTTTTTTGCCCGTTATACAGTTACATTTAAACGGAAAAGTCCAGATGGGCATTTTAACCCTAAAGCTGAGAGGTTAAACACAGTTTCCCACATCTATCAGTTTTGACGTAGAAGTATAAACTGCGCTTTAGAGCCGCATATCCCTTCTTCAACTCCTGACCCTACCTCAGCACACCTCACTGCCGTCTCACTGCTCATTTATGTCCTGCACCAATCCAACATACTTCTGCCACTCCAAAGCCTTCTCTTCAACACAACTTTGTTGGCATGAAGCAAACTCAAACGCTTCATGAAAGGCAATCAGAACAAAAATCAAGCCTAAAAATAAACTATTTCAAAAAACATTTGCATTAATGAAGCAATCTTTCAGAGCAGCTTGGTATAACTACAGACTTTCTGCTTATCGTATTAATTCAGAAAATGAGTCAATCCAACCTCAATGTCCTTTCTTCAACTGTACCTCGCCACTAGTCAAACCTGGCGACAAAACAAGAATCCACCTAGTTGAGGACGACTGGATTAAATTGACCCTACCTCCACAGGTCTTGTGGTCGATGAGCTGGAGTCCAGGCGTGCAGTCGCACTCGAATCCGATAGCCATGTCCTTGCAGATGTGGGAGCAGCCGCCGTTGTTCAGGAGACACTCATTTACGTCTGCAGAACGGGAAGAAACATCAGGGTTGATGGAAAATACAATAAAAATAATTAAAAAAACTGGTAATATTGATAACTAATTAGATTTAAAATTTAAAGCAGACCTAGTAAAGCAGTTATGAACTTGCGAGTTTGAGTAAAAATAACTTAATATAAATAGGCCATTTAGCATCATAGAAAACTTCATACATAAGATATGTATTCTGTACAATATTTAGAAGCTACAACTTGCAGAATAAAAGCTGCACTAGGTATAACTAGTTTAGAGTAGGTAGCTGTTCTTACAAATTTCTTTTGTAAAATACTTTATATGTGAGAATTAAAAGTTGCTCCCCAAGGGATGTTAAAGTTACATATAGATACATTAAACTAATGTAATCTTAAATGAGGTACTTTCAGAAGTCATGTATTCTCGCATTATGATATTTTTTTTTTTATATTACATATTTGAAGTAGTACAAGTGGACATAGCCAAAGTAGAAAAACAAACTACTTGAAAATCAATGTTATTCTTCAACTACTATTTTAGACATTTTAGAATTAAACCTGCTTTAATCACCTCGTGTCGTTTTGATTCTATATAAACATCCTGGCAAAAGCCCTCCTCAACAGGGATTCCTCAGACTTGTGTTTTATCCAGAATCAGTAGTTTGGTCTGAATAGATGCTACTGGTAGCCATGGTGAGGTTAGCCGTTTTTTCTCCAGTATCAGTGATTTTTCCCAATTCAGCTTCACATAGTTTCAGGTGAGTCATTCAGTTCAGAGCAGAGTGTGTTATGGACATTGTTACTGTTGAAAGATTCATTCGACAAAGCTCTGGTTCTGTCCATCTTTTTCTACTATAGCTGCAGGAGAAACCATTAATGTGCGCAAACGAAAGAAATTAGTCGTCGCAATCTGCATCGTCACCTTCCCATTCTGTTTTGGTGTCACTTTTTGAAGTTGCCCTGCAGAAACATTGCCGTGTGCTCAGAGTTCCTCACAAACATTCTGCATGTATTCAGTAGGGATGTAACGATACACAAAATCTACGGTTCAGCTCTAAACTGTGTCACTGTTAGATATATTTTCGATTTATAATAGCTACAAATATTTTAATTTAAAAATTGTACTTTTGAGTTAAGTGTTGCTGAACCAGCAATATAAATTTTAAACAAAGTATCCGATTGAGCAATCACTCATCTGTGTAGAAAAAAAAGAGTAGGGCTTTTATTTTGGAAAGAGCCATTTCATACTATACTAGCATATTAAAACAAAGGCCCTAAAAAAAAAAAGAACACTCACTTTCTGGATTGCTACCATTTAGCTGCATATACAACAAAAGCAACTCAAAAAAGGCCCAAATGAATACAAACCAAAACTCTGTTTACTAAATATCCATGTTTTTTCTTGCGTACCGTTGTACTTTTGTCCACGATGCGCTAGCCATCAGGGTTACGCTTTACGTGAAAACCAAAATAGTTCCAAATGCCAGATCTGAATGATTGAGGAGCTTTGAGGCAGTTGCAGCGTTGCAACGAGCAGACTTCTCATAGCTTGTCCCGCTAGCTTGAGTGAATGCATGTGGGCGGCACTCAGCGGATCTGCGCTCGACAATGCAGCCCAGCCGGAGTAGTTGAACGCAGATCTAATGAGTTCTCAAGGGGCGCATCATCAGAAGACAAGCTGATAAAATAAAAAAATTCTGTATTGTTCAATACAGAGACACGCATTATTGCACCCCTAGTGCTCAAGTAGAAAACAGCTGGATTCGTTCGGTACAAGACCGTACTGAAACACGTCGACCTTTAAGGCCCAATAAAGTGATTATTAACACTACATATCACTTTCTTGCTTTTGGAAAAATTAAAGGCAGAGTCTTAGTTTTCTTTGGAAAAAACACATTTGTTAAAGAACTTAACTGATTTACAATTAGCCTTTCTTTGCAGTCTCTGAAGTCCCTCATTCATCTCCCCCCTGTGTAGATTCCGCTTCAAATGTATATTGTAATTGAAATGATCGGCTTCAACAAATTGAAATTGCATTATAAAATCTATGTGATGGAAGTCCAGTTCATACTCTGATTTCCCTAAATTGATCCTTAAAACGAAAAATGTTGGTAAAATAAGGTACAATGCCATAAAAGTGGAGCTGCTGCTCGTTTTCCTTTTTTGATAATTTAATATTGTAGCAGCCACTTTATAAATTGTGCAGAGACTGAAATTCATCCCATGCAGTAGCTCCTTAAAGGGACTACATAATGCCATTTTACAGCTTTCAACTTCTGGGATCTATGTATGATAAAATGTTACTATTTGTGTTATACAGTAATAATTGTCCTTTAACTTTGATCCTGCAGTTAATGTTGGACCATGAAGTAAAAGGCCTAATTTCTCTGTAAAAACTTGATTTTGCATGATTTAGGCCCGTTGATGCAGCGAGACGTGCATTCACTGATATTTAAGTCAAATTTTTTCAAAGACAAAAAGCCCTTACTGCACTCTTTGATAGGCTCGTCGCTCCAATCTGGACAGTCTCTGTTCTTGTTGCACACTTTGCTCATCTCGATACATTCCCCGCTGCGACACTTGAACTTCTCCGGCCCGTTGCACTGAGTCACTGAAGAAACAAACCAAAGCAAAGGGTGAGTAGAACCATTAAAGAGTTTATTCCTTGCAGTGATACCTGCTGGTCTAGCCACAGACCAAGAGGCCTGGTACCAGATTTATTCATTTTATATAAAACAGACTGCTGGAGACATCATTTTAGACACACAGTAAAGTCTCGCACACTTACAGTTTTTGCAGTTTACTTCGTCCGATCCGTCAGCGCAGTCTCTGATGCCGTTACACTGTCTGCTACCCAGGATGCAGCTTCCGTCGTCGCATCTGAACTGATCCGGCCCACAGCTGCGCACAGCTGCCACGGATTCATACACACAAGTACAAAGTTAGAGTTTATAAAACACGTCCAAAATTACAGAACGAAACATTCAACACAGTCAGCTTGGAACTAAACGTCTCAACGTACGACAGTTCGACTCGTCGCTGCCGTCCTTGCAGTCGGGGTCTCCGTCACACCTCCACTTCTTGTGGATGCATTCTCCCGAGCCGCACTGCATCTCACTGGGCGAGCACTTGGCCGGCGGCGTCGGGTGGCGGCCACAACGAGAAGGAGCTTCATCCGACTGGTCCTAAGGAAATAATTTAGAATATTTTTGTTTAGAGCTAGGACGAAATGCGCGTCGATACTTTCAAAACAAACATGGCGGGAACAAGCAGTGTCAGCATGAGTGAGTCAGTGGACTTAAAAACCTCCATCCAAACTCGCAGTTCAAAGGTATGGAACCATTTTAAAATAAAAGAGCGATTTTGTCTCCGATTTGCAAAATGGAAATTGCTTATAAAATCACGACGGCATCCAGAAGCATTTCCAGCTAAATTATTAAACACCGTGAGTACTGATCCATAAGAGTCCAACCCACCTCAAGTTTTTTCAACAATATATCTAATAATGTAAAGTTTCTAAACATTGGTTACGTTTTTTTTTTTGTTTTTTTTTTGTTTTTTACACATGTTAATCTTCATTTACTGAAGACGTCTCGTTTTAATTCAATCTTCCTGGAGCGTCGCTTTTTCTGATCAAAATTTTGCTTGATGAAAAAAAATTGAGGGAAAAATGCTTTACAAAGCACACATTTTTAAGCCCAGATATAAAAATTCAACAATTTTTAAAATTTCAAAGGCAACATTTTCAAATTCATAAATTCAATGTAGGACTGGGCAACGTCACCTCAAGTCTATATTGCGATAGAATATACTGCAATACATGTAGTCAACACACATGCTTTAGATTATAATATACATGATATATTCAATTCATTTTCCAAAAATAATGTAAAACAAAAATTCTAAAATAAAGATTAAGACCTTTTAAATAAAAACAAAAACTAAATATAAGAATAAAGTTCAAATTGTCTGCTTTCCTGGTCACATAGTTGAGCATTTTTGATTAAAATATGTGCAGATGATAAACTGTAAAAGTGCAACAGGGTTATTTTCCGTTAAATGAAAAACGAACATGAAATTTTCAACATCCGGTGTCGAGACAAACCTGCAACATCAGTATTCTTGCATACCTGGTACAAAGTATGTACCTGGTACATGCAGGTATACACAAATTGACATTAAAATGCCTAACTGCGGTATAGTCAAAATCTCTAGCTTTGTCTGAATGTATATCATTGCTACCCTATACCTTTTATATTGCCCAGTACTAATTAAATTATTTTAAAGCTTACCCTGTAGGAACCCTGTTAAACCCATCATGTAGGAAATAGATTCTTGAAGTTTCTTAATTTAAAATCGCACCGAGCCACGGCCACGGGAAAACGTGAAGCCGGCTCATCGTTCATCCTCTATGCTCACCTGGCAGTCGACGTCGTCGTCGCACACCCAGCTGGCCGGGATGCAGGAGGAGTTGCCGCACTGGAACTCGCTGGGAGCGCAGGAGGACGGCGCGCACTCCACCTCATCGGAGCCGTCGCCGCAGTCGTCCTCGCCGTTGCACACAAAGTTCTTGGAGACGCAGCGGCCGCTGGCGCAGGTGAACTCGTTCAGAGCACAGGTGACGTTACCTGGGAAGAGTAGGATGGTGGGGGCTAGTCAGGCTGCGTAGAGTTGTAATAAATTAGGTGATGTTGCTACACGGACGGTTTAGAGTGCGACACAGGAGCGCTTCTAAATTCATGTTAATAAATTACCTCGTCGTATAAAATAATCTGGAATCTGTTGTCTATTAAATCTGATGGAAAATAGCCGACAGGTTGAATGTTTTGGAGCACGATTTAAAATATTTAGCAACCAAATACGAACAGTTTCAAGTCTTTAAAATGTAAAGTTGCATTAATACAGTATTTAAATTCAGAAATACCCATTTACCCTATTTTTCACATTTAGACAGAACAGCGTGTTTATTTTATGGCGCCATCTTAAATTTTAGGTTCAGTTTTGTGCACACCAATACAATTTAATTAGTAAAATAAAATCCATGTTGATTTAAACAGTCTTTAATCACATTCTTTTGTAAATCTGTTCAGGAATATTTAATTTTAAGACGTACATTTGGAGTGTGTTTATTATAGTTTTATCAATATTCTGCCACATCCTGCCCTCTAAGGATATTAATCAGCTTGATGTGGCCCAAAATGAAAAGTAGTTTGACACCGCTGTTTTAGAGTATTCAATGAGCCGCACTTTTACTCAAAACGTTTTCCAGCTCAATAAAAATTCTCTCAGTCGCCGTTGCTCCACGAGTGAAAATTTGTCTGGTCGATATGCGTGGATGCAAGAGCAAACTCTGTCGTAGGAGTATAAAACGAGGTTAACTCGTTACCGGGTTTATAGTAAACTTTATGTCCATCATTTGATTCAGCCGTGATGGAGCAGTCATGAATATAAAACCTGCAAGGTTGTAGATTTTATGAACTGGGGTTGGAGACCACTGGTTTAGAGCAAAGCAGATTAATGAGCAACGACGGCCTAGTCAAAGTCCAAAGTAGAACTGACTGCTGCACCTGCCATCTTTGGTTGCATTTCCTACTATCAGAGAAGACGCTTGTATGAAGTATTAATTCCCTCCACTAGATTACACACCGTTTTCCCTGGTGGTTCTAACAGGCATCAGTCTATCATACAGAGCTGCAGCTTTTACATCATGTCTGCAAAAACCAGCTCATCTGATTTACTGTTTTTTCAATGCCATGTAAGGCCTTAATTTCTGCCAAAACCCATGTAATGACTTAATGCCCTGTGGAAAACCTTGTTTTAAGCCATAAACCGTGCAGAAGTCAACACGTTGCTGCTGATCGCAGCCACGCAAGTGTTCCAGCTTTAACAGGACCGACTGAAAAGGTCGACTAATTTAATTGAGGATGCGGCTTCCACCTACCACAGTTGAGTTCGTCCTCTCCTCCGTCGCAGTCCTCCTCTCCGTCACATTTCCAGAAGGTGGGGATGCACTGCGTGGTGCCCGGTCCGCAGCTGAACTCGTTGACGCGGCACGTCCTCTGGTCTGTAGAGGGGAGAGGCGTAAAGGTCGACACCCAACGTCGTTAGATTTCACTTCTGTTTTTTTAGAGGGCAGAAGAAATGCTCGGAAACATGTAGGATGTTCTACGGTTAGCATTGTGCAATCCTGCTCCGCCTGGAATTGGAGATACAGCTACGATGACTGAAGCTCAGAGTGTTGGAGGCATTGTGGGACAGTAGTAGATATCTATAAGCCAATATTGCACAACATTTGTTGCGATATTTTACAGCGACTCAAAAGCACTGCATCGTTTTTTTCTTTAAGAATTTGCCATCATTTGTGGTAAAATCAAAAGTATGACCGCTAGTTGGTTGTTTTTACCCAATAACAGGATGTGTGATTTATGAAACAGCTGAGGTGTTAAGAATGGCATATTTATATATATAATACATATTCCCAATCATCGCATCATATCGTAGACCAACCCCTGTATTGTGATTAGAGCTTAAACAACTAATCGATTTTTAAAATTGTTGACAACTAAGTGAACGATTAGTTGCTTTATTATCATGTTTTAGCTTAACCCCTTAACGTTCCGACGGCGGACCAGTCTGCCATTTTGACTTTTTATGATTTTGATTTATAATTTCTATGAATTTATACGTTTTAAGTCATTGGAAAGTAGGGCTGGGCGATAATTTGATAGCAATATATATGGATCGATTGTGGTGCGATAGAAAAAAAATAGGGGTCGATAAAAAAAGTTAGCTAGAAAAAAAGTTTCCACACATTTTTTCATTACACCCCATCAGGCAGCTTAATGCAACAATCATTAATTATTCCAAATGAATCATTAACAATGACCCACGGAGCTCTGTTAGCATCACTCTCTCCTTTTGAACCACATAAAGGATGAAATAATTTGAGCTGAATCAGAATTTTTTAATAGTCCCTAAGCGAACCATCACCGTAACTTCGCCGCGCTCAGCCGTCACAACAAGGCAGCAGCGGAAGACGCTGTTCCGGATAAATTTTCAGCGGCTCCGGTAAAGGTTACGTCCAGTTTTGAACCGATCCTCCACGCACTAAAACACTCAACAAAACAAAAAGTTGCAGCTGTCTTGTCTAATGGTACGTTCACACCGGCCCAAACGGCAGCGTCAGCAACATCAAGATTACACGTTAAATCCACGGTTGAGGCAGTTTGAGGAGCGTCGCGGTCTCTACGGCGCATTGCTAGTGTCGGCTCAGTCAACTTTTCAAGTTTCAAAGCTCATAACGCTAGCAACGCAGAAGTTCAGCTTAGGCCTGGGCGGTATACCGGTTCATACCGAAAACCGTTGTTTATTTTCGTTACATGAATTTTTAAAACACCCCTATACCGGTGAATAGCTCGGACAACTTTCGGAACGTTTAATGAGCGGAACTGTTTCAGCCAGGACCGATTTCACTGCTACACGCTCTTCACCACAGTGTAGAAAATAACGTTTTCAACTATGTACAGCTGCTGGCAGGAGCGAAGCACACAATTCTGATGAAGTAATTCCAAAAAAAGAGGAGCCTCGTCTATAGTTTAAAACGTTTATCGGCTTTAAAATGTCAGACGAGAACCGAACGGCATACCTTTTAGAAACTACTGAGAGTAACCAGTAGGGGGAAGTGTTGAGCGCCATTTGACCGTCTGTAGGTAAACGCGGTCAACGGCGGCAAAACCAGTAGGAAAGAAATTAAGTGGTAAATATGTTTTAGATACCATCTACAATACTTCTGCCGTCTTTTTTTCTGTTATCTGAATAATAACCAGCTAATAATCACCTACGGTCGCCATGCTTATTCTACTTTGGCAAAAATCCAATCCGAGTCCATACTCTGCCCCCTAGTGGGATTCTTCAGTACTACATGCAAAGCAATTGGATGCATTTGTTGCTTGCACCAACGTGGGGTTTTAAAAAAAAATATACTTTCAGCCTTAGGACATCAAGAATGTCTACTAGAAGCATAATTATTTTCATATCATTCACCTGTTTCTGGAAAAAAACGATGCAGTCCATATGGCAGTAAAATTGGATATTTTAAGCACATTTTTATACACTATTTTTGTATGGTAAAAAAATACCGTTAAATACTGTAATACAGCTATGGTTTTTAAAAATACTGATATGAAAATGTTGCCATGCCGCCCACCCCTAGTTCAGCTACTTGAACTTTTGACGGTCTTAACGCTGTTGACGCAGCACGGCAACCAATCAGAGACTCGAAGTAGTGACGTTGCCCGACGCTGCCTAGCCAACCATGATCCGCGAGTGTTTAAAACTTCCAGCAGAGAAAGGCCCGCCTACGAGCTTTAGCTTAAAAATGTATCTTCTGTGTTTATGCGTCCAACAAGTCGCTTTATGAGCGTTGCCTGACGCTGATAAAGCTTGCGGTCTGAATGTTGCATTAGGAGACAAGAGCGATGAAAAGGAAGGAGAAGATAAAGTGGGACAGATTGATGCAACTCTTAGACATTTAGGGAGTAAATGAAGTCTGAAGATACAAATATTTTCCTTTTATTTGGGAAAGAACTTTAAAAAAAAAAAAATTACTTTTCTAGACTTAACACACGTTCTTTACCCCACTCTTCGAGACAGCTAAACCTCAATGTTTTTTTTTGTTTTTTTCCCCCATATAAGACAATATAAAACTACATTAACAGCTCAATACTGTCCACTAGGGCATCAATATGGCTTAAAAAAAAAAAATTGATCAGATTTTCATACCAAATCGAGTTCCCCATTTTAATTTTGTTCTACCCATGTACTCTTAAAGAAATTGCAAGTTGTTAAAAAAAATATATAAAAAAAAATAACGTGCTTTTTATTTCAATCAGCTGACCTGAATTCGAAGTCCAACTAAAAACAAGCTGCAAAGTATCATAAAACAAGATGGCAAACCACGGGTGGTCTGACATCACTGAGCTATGGAAGTCCAAGTAGTGTATTGGTTTAACAGTGTTGGGCAAGTTGCAAAGAAACTGCAATATATTTCACATTACTAGTTACAATGTCAAAAATTTAATATGTTTGCATTACATATTACCGTCTTAAAAATGTAACGGAGTTACACTAATTTCAGTCATTTTTGGCAAAATATCTTAAATATCTAATACAACTTCAAACCAGCATAACTTATCGATTTACATTTTACATATAATGTACTTTTAACACTATTTGATTAAAATTAAGTCTCTAGTTCCTTTGCATGCCTTCTATTTCATGGTAATGTTTGTTAATCTGATCAAAAGAAGGTGCTGAAAGTGCTCATCACAAAGATGGTTGACAAAGATGAGACTCCGATGTCTGAAGTCTCACAACAAATTGTTAGGAAAACATTGTGAATAATGTTTAAATGTACAGTCGATCTTTTCCTCAGCCGTCCTGATTCTCTGGTGTTTTAGTTTCTAGCAACAGGAAGTGGATCTTGTTCTAAAGTATCCAACTTGATTTGGTCTGTTGCATTAGTTGGCCAGAAAAAACATTTTAAAATGCATTTGTAAGTTTAGTTACTGAAATTGTAACTAGTAAATATATTGCTGTATATTTTGTAGGTAGTGCATTACATTACTCAGCTACTGAACAAATATATTCCTGTAACTCGTACCTTTTGAAATGCAGTAGCAAACACCGTTTAACAAAACTGAATTTTCCAAAAAACAAATCTTCATTAAACAGATAATTTGTTGAATTGATTTAATGTCTACTTGTCCATCCTGGAGGAGTTAATGCTGCAGGTCAACAACTCCAAGCAAGCAGTAATTTTCTACACAAGAAACAAAGCAGCTTTAATAAACTTAACCTGAATGGGTTGTTAAACCCCTTTAAATAAGGTAAGAAATTACAGAGGAAAACTTAAATTGGAACCCAATCAGAGTAGCATTTTTAACTGAAGCAGATAGAGTGAGAAATGCGCCCAAATCCTGAATGCAGGAATGTGAATGAGTTAGGCGTCAGCTGGTCAAACATGTACAGAACGTAGCAGCTGAAGCAGAGGGGCACGTAGGCCGCCGCTGCAGCAGTCACGACGGGAGCTTTAGGACCTTCAGATGACCCGAACTGAGCCAACATGAACATAAACAGGTGCAGCATTACATTTGTACATGCACTACCCCCCCAAATGTGTCAACAAGTATGCAATGGGAGCAGGGCTGGGTCAAGAAATCCAAACCGCCATGAATGTAGTTCAGAAGGTAGAGGGACAAGTTTTACTTTGAGTTTGATCCGTACAAATGTTTGGAATATATAAACTTCTATAGCTGATAAAGGAGCCAACACGTTTTCATTAAAAGAAGGTTTTTAAATAAACTGGTCGGCTCAACCTGTGGGATTTTAAAAGGGGAAAAAAAAACACAACAACCGTCAAATAAAAACCCTGTCTAATTTCTGGTCTACTTACGGCAGATTTCTACGCTCTCGTCAGAGCCGTCCTCGCAGTCTGGTTCCCCGTCGCAGTGCCATCGCTTCGGGACGCACTGACCGCTGCGGCACACAAAGTCCATCTCCGCACACGTCTTTGCAACTAAGAGAAGAGAGAGAGGAATCAGACGCTGCTAGAATGCAACAGTGGTGGAAGAATCATTTCAAGATCAGTTCTTTTCTGTGATTAGTAATTATTAGTGGGAGCAGCAGAGGGATATTCTTAGTCGGCCTGCAGATATGGCGGGGGTCATGGACATCATCATAATCATCAATATTATAACAATAAAAGGCTTTAACTACTTCAGTTGTGTGTAATTAATCTAGAATATATGAAAGTCTAATGTTTATCAGTACATTACAGAAAATAATGAACTTTATTTTTGGGGGGGCATTTTCTCTCCTTTTATTCATATGATTTCGTTGCACAACATTTAACTTCTTGTTAAATGCAACCTCTAACAAGATTGTACCAATACTACAACTTTATTTGGGATTTTTTTTACAATTAAATGTGTTCAAATTAATTTGTTTAATTCTTTGAAAAGCATTAATAAATGTCAAATTTCTATAAAAATCAAATAGGTAAATAATTGATAATCAAATCAAAATTAAATTGAAAAATCCATCAGATTAATCGAAGCATCGAAAAAAAATAACCCCTAGATTCATCGATTACAAAACTATTGACTTGTGGTCAATCCTCAACAAAAAGCCACTAATTCTGACAAACTCCAAGAAGTGATTTTGAAAGAATGAGTTTCTGTCAGTCAGGATTTGGCCCAGAAGTTGTTTGAGAGCATGCCCAGTCGAATTGTCCTGAAAAAGAAGGGCCAACACTGCAAATACTGACTCTTTGCATAAATGTCATGTAATTGTTGATAAAAGCCTTTGAAACGTATGAAGTGCTTGTAATGATATTTCAGTACATCACAGAAACAACTTAAGCAAAGATCTAAAAGCAGCTTAGCAGCAAACTTTGTGAAAACTAATATTTGTGTCATTCTCTAAACTTTTAGCCACGACTGTAAACAGAAAGTTTCACTCAACGAGAACCGGCTTTTTTAAAAAGATGCATGGTACAAAGAGGAACCATAATTTCCTTCCTCCATAAAAGACAGAATTTGCTGCTTTCCCCTCCATCATCCAACTTCTCCCAGTTTTATAGAATGACCCAGATAGATCAAAGTATCGGACACGCTCGTCTCCACTTCCATATTTAGCTCCGCTTTGTGTGCCACCTTCCTAACAGGTGAGCCCGTCTCTAAAGGATCACTCCGGGTCCAAACCGCCACGTTTCTGAATCCCAACCGGACAGAGTGACAGGAAATGGAGATGAACAATCATTTATTAACGCAGCCGCTGATGTGCAAGAAGCTTGAAATAAATATACGCGGCAGGCTCTCAGAATTTCATGCATCTTTCAGGCGTTTCTGAAGCCGAATCCTGTATAGAAAAACCCAGAGAGCGGGTTAAAAAAATAAAAAAAAAAGCCTTGTGGGATTATAGATCTAGTGAAAGTGATCCAGATCACTCAGGTCCTCCAACTCTAGTTTACTGATCAACCCCAGAACCAAACAAGCGGAAGCAGCTTTTAGTTTCTATGCTCATATCTGGAGGAAACTACCAGGAGAATGCAAAACTGCAGAGACACTGAACTCTTTTAAGTCTAAAAGTAAAACTTACTATTTAGACTCTCCTATGAGTAACTGTTTTTATACGAATTATAGTCTAGATTACTGTAAATGCATTGTGGGTTATTTTTTTTTATTAAGTAGTGAGCTTTTAAGCGAGATCTGTCAGTGAATATTAACAGTTTTTACCCACTTGTCCTTACATTGTTGTATTGATTGCCTTATTGTAAATGCCTTCTTGTATTTTAATCATCAGATTGATTTATGCTGTGTTCCAGTTTTAATCATGTAAAGCACCTTGAATTTCCTTGTGTTGAAAGTTATATGAATACAATTGCCTTATACACACTCAAATTACAGAATTCCATGCTGAATTGTTTGTTTCAGAGACGTTTGTCTGGACAAGAAGGTTAATTGCTTTATCCACGGGTGGGCGATATGGCCTCAAATCTATATTCTGATATAACCCAAAATGTGCGCTTTTGACTACTATTGAGATGCATTATTTTATTTATAAACGTCAAAAGTTTTCAGACAGATTTCAGCAGAAAAAACATCGCGGAAAAAAGAAGTTTAGAATGACATTTATTGTGCAAGAAGATGCATTTAAAATAAAGATGGAGATTTTAAATACAATAAAAGCTAAATGCTATGAAAAGTTTAATATTGCCTAGAAATAATCCTGCACATCTAAAGAAAAAAAAAAGTTTCAAGTTAAATAAAGTTTCTTTTCTATTAAATGGGGGGGAAATCCAAAAATGTTAACACTTTGCCATATCTAGTGTGAAAACTAACACTGATCAGCGTTTATCAGGGCTTAAAGTAAATTAAAAAAATCCTTAGCCTCAACTCTGGCTCTGGGAGGTTTACGGGAGGGGAACTGAAATTCGGGACTCTCCTGGGAAGATGGGGAGGATCAGACGCAGCATCAGACACACCTGTTGCTCCTAATAGTACCAGCACATTTTTTGCAGCCTTAACAGATTTCTGCTTTGCAGGGTTTTTCCTGGCTCAAACTGAGGCAGAGGTGGTACCATCCTGACCATTTGCCAACATGCATGAATTCTGTGCATTCAACTGACTCACTTTTTATAAAGGAAACATATTTTTTGTTAAGCGTTATTAAAACAGTATACATACAAAAATAAGGAGCCAACTTTAAACTGAAAGTGCATCAAGTTGTAGGGATTTCTCCACACATCTGGCAGCCAGACATTAACTTTTATTATTAACTTTAATTATTAACTATTCATAGCCTATAATTATTCTGTTCCACGTTTTAACACAATAAGCACTGAAGGTATAAACAGGTGTTGAAAAACGCATCTTTATTCAATAAATAGCAGTTGAAAACTAACATGTTTTGTTTCTCAGATGGCAGACATTAAAAATCCACATAAAGCACAAAGATGGCAAATTTATACGGATCCGCCCCAGAAGAATGTGTGCAACAATAAAACGCGTTACCTTTGCTGTTTTTGGCCGTTCTGTGCAGAGAAACTTCAACTTTAATTTACAGATCAGAGTCCTGCAATAGAACGGGTTCCTGCAGCTAATCTGCTGTTTCAGGAGGACCAATCAAATCTCTCTCTGGGAGCGCTGGATGCTGAGATGGTGAGAATAATCTGCATCCAGCACGAAGAGACAGACATTTTCAGAAAGTGGGAGTTAACCAAAAATATTAGGTTAATATTTTTCACCCATCCACAATAAAAAAAAATAAATAAAAACTTCCAGACCCATGATATTTAGATTCTGTATTTTTTCATCTTTAAAACGGTACCTGCAATATTGCAGAACGTTTTTGGAGCAGAAAGGAGTCTGTAAAAATCCTTAAAGTAGCATCTGCTCAGAAAGAAGACATGACAGTGCGCATGGTAGTAGAGAGGAGTATTTATTGTTGAAATACACATTTATCTACTCTTCACATTTAATAAATATATTTTCTCTTTCTGTTTCCCAGTGAATTAGACAGGAGCAAAGCTCTCTATATTATCTCAATAATCTGTTTAGATCCATAAATGTGATCGCATTTGTAATCTGTAGTACTTCATTTTGAAAAATTGCCTTTAGTTTATATTTATAGTAGGTCAGGCGGCAAAATGATCACTTTACGATGCTCAAAAAGTGTCCTGCATTCTGACCCTCCCCAGTCTCCGCCTGCAGCTTTCACATCTTCTCACAACCATGATTACATATTAACTTCTTTTTACGTTAATTTGTCTGCGCTGTTTCACCTGCATTCCTGACTCTCATCGTAAAGTTGTTTTTTTAAAGTAGTGGCTGATTTTCCCAGGTCATATCTGTAACGCTAAAATCCATTAACGTTCCTCTGAGACGGAGGATGTTTTAAAAAACATAAATATGACGTGTTTGGATGCAAAAAACAAAACATTTACCTGGTTGAAGAGCCGGGGGGAAACAGAACAACGATAGCACCAACTAGCTGCTGAGACAGCGCCCCATAGAGGTGCTACGCTGAAACTACAGTTAAAATAATAACATCCATATAGCTGGCGGCAGAGCGATGTCAGGCTGGGGCGGCAAACAGATTAGCTGGAGGCGGCCGCAACGTAAATTTGAACGCAGGAAAAACGCTGCTTTGGAAGTACCTCAGGTTTCAGGTCAGCCCACCGCTTGCCCGTTTAAATAAAACGTAGGTAGAACGTTCAATGAATTCTGATTAGTTGAGCGGATTTATCGCGTTTAGGCTAAAAATAGGTTCTGCGTTTATGGCGGTTTGTTAAACAAACGGCATCTTGTACCGACATTTTAACAAGGAAATATTAATTTAGCGTTTACAGCGTCTTCACAGCTTCCCCTGGCTTCATTTTTGGCCCAATTTATATAATTTCTACCAAATACCTCTTAAATAATCACCCACTACAAGCTTTATCCAAGCAGATTAATGGAAAGTTGAGTGGAAGGAACAAAGTGGGGAGCTGGAATCAGAATGATCTGAGACGAGCAAATTTAGCATTTCATTCAGAAATCACGTTCCCAGAGTCTGGAGGACGAGCGGAGCGGCCCAGAATCCACGTTGCCGAATCAAGCGTAGTTTCCACAGCGAATGATTAGCCAGAAGGCGTATCTAATCTGCTGGTTCTGGCTCAACTGGGTTCAATCCAGTCCAGAATCAGAGCGGAAGGTTTTAGAGCGCCTCCTGCTTCCCTGGGACGTTTCACGGAGCCCCAACCCGGTCTGTCAGCGGCTTGTTTAGTTTGCTTTTCCAGTAAAGTAACTGGTTCAATTATTGCTTTATTCAGCTTTATTTTTTGGGTCAATATTCCTCCATCTAATAAATCTGGTCTGTATTCAACTAGATGGTTTTTAACAGATTTAAGTTTTTGCAGCAGAACAGACTCTTACCTCAGACATCTGGTAAATCAGAGTGTAACCGTTCATCTTACCCCCCCCCCCCAACTAGAAGCAGTGTGAACGTTTGGGAAAGCGAAACGTTTTCCCCCTCACCACATGAGCTCTCGTCGCTCTCATCCGAGCAGTCCATGTCCCCGTCGCACTGCCACACGGACGGGATGCAGCGGCCGTTTCCACACTGGAACTGATTGGCTTCACATTCGGTCTTCGACGCTGCGGAAACGCACAGAAACAAGGCGAACGTCAGGATTAACCTCAAACTGAACAAAGTGGCCAACAGCCCCCACATTCATTAACAAATTTAAACGCTGCAAAACGTACTACAGCTTCCTTCATCTTTAGTAGGTTCTAAACTAGAAGAAAGGGACAAGAAACATTTTGACAGAGTTGTCGTTTTAATCTTAATCACCACGGTTGGAAAACCGTTTTACTGAAATGAATCCTTGACTATAAAAAAAAGAAAAAGCACCCGACTAATTATTAAAGCTGCCTTTTGTAACAGTTTAAAATAACCATTTCATCGGGGGGAAAAAAAATGGATTATAGAATACAGAAACTGGTTTTAGTAGTAATTTTTACCATGGTTACAGCCTGAACAGGGCGTGCTGTAGCGAATGAATGATTTGCTTGAAAGGCTTTCTCCGTCAGTTAGCCGCTAGGTAAGCCAAGCACCAAAATAAACTCTGCAATTTTAAAGGATTAAACTGTTTTGTATAAAAATGTTACTAAACAAAAAAAGGCTCCAACAGTCGCAGAGTTTGGAATATTCAGCGTGCATTTTGCTGGCTGCAGTTCCTCTAGTGGCCACATCATGGCAGCATTCCGCAAAACCCCTTAGAAAAGCTTTAAAAAGAACTCAGTTCATAGCTCATAAAATTTGTCAGGGTTGAGAAAAATACATTCATTAAATGTCTGAAAACGTAAAAATTAATCCTAAAAATAAAAATTTTACTTTTAGAAAAAACGTGGAAAAATGAATTTAAAAAACCCCCCAAAAAAACTAATGCAGCAATTAAATCAGAATCAATCTTTAGTGTTAAATAAATTATAAAAATACGAAACATTTTTGTAATTTAGAGGATTAATGCCACAATTATAAAGATTTAAAATGGAACGATTTGATAAAAAAAAAAAAAAAAAAAAAAAAAAGCACAGTTTCTATGATCCATCTATATGGTCGGATGGGAAAAATGGCGGAGCCAGCAAGTCCAGCGGCCGCTTCAGAGACCCGGAGGTCTCTAACGACTGAACAAGTTAAAAATGAATGTAAAGGTTCATCTTTAGCTTAATATCCTCGCTGCACTCATCTGCAGAACGGCTCGTTTTTTTAAAAATACGGAACCTGGAAGTTTCAAGGGAGGAGGAACGCTGGATGGAGAAACGGACGCCGTAGCGGATCATACCATTGGACGGCTGGTTTGGGGTGGAACTGAAACAAAGGTTTGCGTTTTTCAGTACACTTCAGATCAAGAAACACCACAAATATGTAAAGGACAGATTTATTAAACCTCAAAAACTGAGTTTAGAACAGACTAGAGATTTGTTTGGATGCTTTTAATTAGAATGAGCAGGCATAAACAATATCTGGATTATAAAAACATCTAATCGCATAAAAAACAAACTGTGTCCATGTTCAGACATGAAAGTGTCCATTTGAGATAAAAAATAAACTAAAAATCTGCTTGAAATCAATTTGCCTACTTTCCCAGCTATACACGAATGCAGCAAGAAAAGCAGTTTTATGGCACAGGCAGCTGGATTTGGACTTCGGCTGATTTTTCTCCAGTATCAGTGATGTTTACAGCCAGCCTGTCGTTTCAGCAGAGTCACTTGCTTCAACGCGATGCAGCTATGGACCTCATCGGTGTGTAAAAACCCATATAAAGCTCTAGTTCAGGGCATGTTTCTCCACTGCAGCTGCAGGTGAAACGGCTCCCATAAAAAGTTCACCAATAGCTTGGAGTCCTCCACGTTTTGTCACTTTTTATAGCCGCCCTGCGGAAAACGTTGCAGTCGCTCAGAGTTCTGCACACAAACGTTCTCCACGCCTTCAGGTATCAAACGGCTCGGGGTTTTTTTGTTCAGTACAGATTAGAACTGGAAACTCTTCACACCCATAAGCAGTAGGCGTTATAGGGCGCTTTCACATGGTACGGGAGTCCGTACTCTGGTACGGTATTTGGTCAAAATCCACTTATTTCGTACCATGTGAACACAGACTGTACCGTGCCAGGATACGGCCAGAGAGACCTGCCTTGGAGGTAGTATCCGAGTCCAGGTACGGGCGGCCACGTATCATGTGAACACAACCCGTACTCTGGCCGTACTCAAGACAATAGACGCGCTCCACGCGGAAATGACGACACCGCCGGCCGAAATTACAGAATCACCTCGCGACCATACAAATACCAAAACAACGCGATTCAAGCATCCCACAGCAACACAGCAGGTTACAAAACGGCGGGTTTACTACAACACTCACCCTGTAGATGGCTTCAGGTAGCAGCTGACCAGTAGACCAGTTTGTTTACATTCTAGGCTGTCGCTCGTTTTATGACGTCGGTACTTCTCACTCCCTTGTTTGTTGGAGAACTAAGACTTATTTGTATACCGCCACCTGCTGTTTATTTGTAGTAAAACACTGGATTCAAATACGGGCAGAGCGCTGCTAGAGAAGCTCTGGCGCCGCTAATGCAGCTACTGTGTAGCTATATTTAGCAAGCGTTTAGACTTCTTTAGAGTCTGGTTTTCAGAAAAATGCGACTAGCGACAAATAGATTTTTTTAATGATGTTATTGGATACTCAGACTAACGTGGAGCACATGTTTGTTACTGCAGCCGATGTTCGTAGCTCAACAGCTCCACCCGCCCAGGTCCTGCCGAGGCGGAGCAGCTATTAAATGTTTTTGATACAGCGCTTTAAGCTGCTGCTTGTTCCCACCTGTGCTCCGTTGTAAAATATTTTCTGTCTAAAATAAACGACTGCCCACTAAAATCCCTGATTTCACTCAGCCACTATAACTTCCTCGCCTCATCTGGGGTCTCGGTTATAACATATTGCGTAGAATCCCTACTAAAAGTGTACGTACGACCAAAACAAAAAGTTTGCGTACGCCAAAAAGATTTCTGATTTATAAAACCATGCCTATGCACAGGTGTAAGCAATTTCCCCTTTATAAATCACTCTTCTTGGAAGTTTGCGCATGTGAATTTAGCTTATATCCCGCCCTGAACAGGCCCAAATCTGGCTATAAAAAGGTCAATGCAAAGCAGGACATGAATATTGATGCATATGAAGAAGAGTGGAAATATGGCAACAACAAAAAAAACAAGAGAAACTTTGAGATGTTGAAGTGCTAGTGGGTGAAGTTGAGGCTAGATGAGACATTTTATTTGGTTGATACAGCAGCGGGTCCACCAATAAAAGGAAGAACTGCCAGTGGCAGCATGTGGCGTCTGCAGTGCAGAATGTCAGCGCAACTGACAGCTCGGTACCCGAAAAATTGGAATCAAACACTGAATTAAAAAGCTGTTTGAAGCCGTTCAAAAGCAAGAAGCGAATTATATTTTAAAGAACATTAAGCGAATTTGGCCGCAACCGGACATTTAATACAGAAAATGACACGATTTAAGAAAAAAGAAAAGGGGGGTGGGTCGTCATTGTTATCGTCCACTTACCGTTAGAGGTTAAATGCTCAATATACCGTGAAATTAATTTTAGCTCATATCGCCCAGCTCTACATGGGGTCATCCTAATCTTTAAAGCAGTTTGAGGTGCAATTCCTGTATGAAAATTGCTTTATACATAAATTTTAATTGATTGAAATCTATAAAAAAAACACTCCTTCGTACATTTTAAGTTAACAGACACCATGAAACGATACTTAAAATGTGGAAACTCTGCAATAATTTCACGGAATTTTATTTTTCAGTTAAAATAGGTTCTGTGGTCATTTTATGAATATTTCATTTTTTAAAATCTAATTTACCTTTATTTTTTGTAACAAGCAAAGGAAGAAAATAAAACCCATCTTCCTATTCATTGCATTTTTTTGTGTGTGATAAAAGTATTGGATCGGAGTAGTTGCCAATATATATCAATTCCAAGTATCGTATTTGTTTGAAAAAAAACAAAAAAAAAAAGCAGCAATCGCTGCATTCTCATTTACAGTCTATAAACTCAACATTTGATGAACTTTTTAATTAAATACAGTTGCAAAATAAAATAAAAAACATAGCTTTGACTAATTTCTAATTCCTTCATTTTCTTTGGCACAAATCTTTCTTAGATTACACGAGATGAGGAGGTACAGAGATACCCAAAGAGTCAACACCACTGTTTTTAGAAAGGTTAACATTTCTAAAAATGGAAAAAATTGGAAGTGTATAAATTATGAGGAAAAATCTCTCAGCCTGCACTGAACTCTGGTTTGAAGACATTGACAGCAGCATCATTTATAGAGCGCTCAAAAAAAAAGAAAAAAGGGTCTCTTTGATTTGCTTCAGCGTTTCTGCAGACTTTGTGATAGTTTAGCACATTTTGTTTTGAAATAAAGTCCTGGATTTAACAGAACTAGAGTGAGCTTTATTAAAACTGCAGCAGTTTGTTCCAAATACATCTGGTGTAGTTTTAATCATCTAAGCTGAAGCACTTTAATCTGACAACCTACATTTTCTGTAGAGTTCCCTTCCAACTGGTTTCCAGAATGAAGGTCGTTCCCATGGCACGTTTAGCTGCAGCTGACACAACGAAACAAGCCAAGACCTGAAAATAACTCCGACCTTGAGGCTCGCTCCACTCCAGCGCCGCCCAGGTGGGTAAACGGAGCGCGCGCGCAGTGACAGACGCTCCTGCTTATTCACCACGCTGCTCCGAAGTTAACTGCCAAAGCTTCAAAAGTTACCCACTTATCTGTACAGGAGGAGTCACGCAGCCGGGATGGAAACGCGGTAAAGTGGGTCGGCAGCTCTACACATTAGCAACAAAATGATGCCCTTATAAAAGATTGTATTCTTCTGAATCACTTATGTTGTGGTGGAAATTGCAGAAGGTAACGATCTTAAATGGTGGTCAAGGGCCGTTTGGCCGCACTCTGTACATCTTTGACTTCAAGACATTTCCAAATAGATAAATTCAATGCTCTTAATACTGTAAGACCTTCAGGAACTCTGGGTTAGCTTCTGTAGTAGCAACAGCTTCAACTGTGCACATTAACAAGGTATATTTCATGCTCCAACCTTTAGGCTAGGGCAGGATGGTATACAATTTTTTTTTTACCAACACCGAAATTTTTGACCGTTACAGACGTAGTTTTTCCTGTGACGATAAATTCAGTACTTAAAAAGAAAAGAAAAAGACGTGTTTTAGTTTAGTGGTGTTACTGCCCCTTTAAGACATGAGCCGACAGACGAGACTTTTTAAAGACTTATATTCCATTTTTTTGTTTGGACAGAAACAGTTTTGGTAAACTGTTTTTTTGGTTTTTAATGCTTTGCGGCTGACAGGACTTTTTGCTTTATTGTATCAATACTTCTGGACATTTCTTAGGATGCATCACAACCACGTAGTTAACTGGGAGCAGCTGATTTATACCATAAAAGCTCAATCGTTTCCTAAACTGCAGTAATAAATCCCAGACGAATTGAAAAGGAGACTCCGTAGATACAGAGCAGGAGAGGGAAAAGGGGGAAGTTTAAACCAGCTCCTCAATTAAATATTTCATTCAATAGAGTTCATATACAATTTAGTAGAATTTTTTGTTTATTAAGATTTAATATTTGGAAAAAAGTTTATACTGATGCACGACTTTGCCGCAAGTCAGTAGAAGGTCCAAAGTGTGCTGACCTGAATGTGTGGGTCCCTTCACCTTCAAATTAAACCCAATTGAGTAAGTAGGGCTGGATAATCAAATTTTCTCTTCAGCAAGATTTAATTTTTTTAATTTCTTTTTTAATACTCATGCACTACTTTGACTTCCGTAGCTCAGACTGATGTAAAACAAGATTGTAGGTCCTGGGCACATTGACTAGGGGACTTTTTCAGTCCCGATATCAATCCCGATGCCTGGGCTTTGTGCATCTGTCGATACAGTTGCTGAATTAATTGACTTTATAATTTCCAAGCTTATGGATTTTTTGAAGAGACTAAGAGGCACCAGACTTTACCAACTAAACATAAATGAGACAAATTAACAGCTGTAAAATATTGAATCACCATAAAACAAAAAAATTTAAAGTGAAAAATTAACCAGTTTGTGAATTTATAGCAGATTTATCACATTTTATGCATCAGTTAACTTTAACCGATGCATGTAAATTAGACATATTGGGGCCGATATCAGATACCAGTATGGGATCAGTGCATCCCCAACATTGACAAGGATGTTTTACGCCTTGTTTTTAAGTTAGACTTTGATTTTACGTCAGCTCTGGGACAGGGTGATTAAAATAAAAGCAAGTTCATTAAGATATTTTTTTTTCTGCTGAAATTTAATTAACAGTAAAACATAAATAAGAAATAGAATTTGGTATCAAAGTTAACAAAAACGGGAGATTTAATTTTTAAAACCACGTCGCCCTTTAATGACATCGTCTTCTCAAACATTCTTTTTAATAATTTCTTAAAAAAAAAAAAAGGATGCGATTTAAGGAATCACAGGAGATATTGAAGTTTAGCAGGAATGACATTTAAAGAGCTCCAAAATGAACGCATAAAATTGTGGCTCAGCACGAAGAGTGAATGCTGACGTACGTCAAATGCTGACATGCGTCCGACGATGACGTACATCGAATGCTGACAAAGCAAATATGAGAAAAGGAAAAAAGGCCCGCAGGGCGAGCCTCAAACAAACGGACTTAATTTTGATCTGAAACGGTCCGGCAAAAACGCTTAGTGTACAGAGTTGCTACATCCAACTTTCACTTTTCTAGACAAATATATGCAACTTCTGCAAAAGTTTAAGAAAGGATAATGTGTTTTAAACGAGTCGACCCTTAACCCCATGAATGGCATCATGAAAACACCTCAAACCGTAGAACTAGTGGAAAATCTTTGACAGGCATTTTTTTCAATGAAAATGGCTCGACTCTGCCAGACAAAACATAAAATCTTGCTGAGACCTGTTCTAGCACTTCATGTCTATCAATGAACGTGACTTTAAGCAACGCTGGGCCTCGTTTTGCCCTCGAAACAGAGCTGCAGGGGCTTCACACATTGCAGGGAGCAGACTCAGTCGAACCATGTTGACCCTTCGGGTCAGAAACCTGTTCACATGCTGCGCTACCAGAACTAATCGACGTTTGGCAGCGTTTTAGTTTCTGGGCTCCCCAGCTCTGGGATAAACTCTCTGAAGGCCCATCCTGGTGGCAACAAGCGATGAATTTAGGGATATGTATTGGCAACAATCTGGCAATACGATATATCACGATACCACGAGTAAGAGTATACATTTTTTTTTTTTACAAATGAATTTAACTGTAGATAATCTGTCACAACATTCTAAACACTCCAACCTGTTTTTATTACTAGATCTAGTTGATCCACTGGAACAAAGAAGGTGAAAACAGCCAGTAACTACCAGTCATACAACTGAATATCATCTGCATAGCTGTGACAGGAGGTCCTTAAACTCGTAATAAACTAGGAACGTTAGATATGGTAGGCAGATATCGGCATTAAAACGAGACGTCGGAAATTAGTTTATACTTCTTTTTAATTGCATCTTTTTGTACCGTTTACGTCAAACTCTTCAGCTACTTCTAGGGATGCGTACTGGCAAGAACCTGGTGATACGACATCACGATACAAAGGGGGCAGACACGATATACTGCGATGCTATGAGGAAGAGCACATATTGTCATTTACAAAACTGAACTCTGGAAACGGTTTTACAGTAGTCTAAAATGCGCCAATCCGTTGCATCCATAACACATTCAGTTTTATTAATAGAGCTAGTTGATCCACTGGAGCAAAGACAGGAAAAAGCCACCAACTAGCGATCATACTTAAAACTTTACTATAAGAATTAATGTCATTAATTGTTCATTTCAATTTCTTTAAGAAGGGGAGTATTATGCAAATTTACTTTTTGACGTGTAGCATGTCATTTCCTCATTAAAGACATGCCTTTAGTGTTGCTGTGACTCATCCACTTATGTTTGAATAATTTTTCGAGTCTCTGCTGGCAATTATTGAAGATGCTGAAACGCCTGCTCCCTCTCATCGCCCCCTTTTCCACCCATCTCCTCCTCCTACCTGACGTGGTTTACTCAGCAGCCAGGCCGCTGCACCTGCAGATTAAATTAACAACAAGATTGGCACTGAAGGCGAGGCCAACCCCTCAAAACCCTTATGGGTAAAACCAGTGATTTAGCATTACCAACTCAGACTTTAAAACGTACGTGGTTTCAGTGCAAAACGTAGCTTCATAATGATTTTTTTATAAAAGGGTGCGAAGGAGGTTAAATATTAATTAAGTCTTGTAAAAGCCTCTGAATTCTCTCCGCTCCTTCAAAAATCCCACCTTCAGGGTCTGATATCGGATCATTTGCGTGTCGTCTTAAAATCTCCAGTGTTGCCATTGTTTACCAATGTAATTTTTTTCCTAAATACTAAAATGCAACACGCTGAAAACTTCTGTAAATTATCAGAGTCCGACTTCAGATGCATGCTGTGATAATAGCCGGTGTAAGACGTTCTGCAGGGAGAGTTTCACAACAGTTTCACGTCAGATACGGTGGATTTTTAGATTTACGGGATTTTCAGAATGGTTTAGGGTAAAATTTTCATTTTAGTGTGCTACAGAATGGTACCGTGTGCCTGGATGAAGCATAATAACCCCTGCTTTAAAGAGATTTTGCAATATGGTTACATAAAATATTGCGACATTCTGTATTGCCATTTTTTTTTTTTTTACATCCCTACGAATTTCTCACTTAAAAATAAATATGACAGATCAGAGGTAGATTTATTTTTAACCTCTAAAGCGCTTTGTTTTGCAATCTTTGAATAGAAAGCGCTTCAATAGTGTCATTTCATAGTTTGACACTTTTGTCTGGCAAATGTCAACTTATTCAGCAGCTTCTGCATTTTTCAGCAGACGTTGAACGTTTAAGGGGCTATCGTTAGTATTGTGAAATTAAGATTTAGACCAAATCAGTATATCCAACAGACGTTGCTTTAACTCCTTTATACCCCCCCCCCCACTCATTTAGACATGGTTAACACTTAAAAACAATATATTTTAAAGAACCCTACGTTTAGTGAATCTAATTTGCTTCATTTTTTGGGGAGCTTGCAAGAAGAAATAGCCAACAAAAAAATAATATAAAAGATAAAGTATACTGCAGAGATGTAGTAGGAATGCTGAAGGCAGATCAAAGATAAAGTGTATTTTTAAAGGAAAGGTATCGTTTACCCCCTCCCACCGAGCTGCTTCTGCTCCGTCTTATAAAGAAACGCATCGACTTGCTGACAGGAAACCTGTACACTCCCAACAACTCCCTCAGCAGTTACACCAACCTACAATAACCAGTTCTCCTCTCTGCAGTGTCAGACTCCATTTTTTTTGTTGTTGTAAAAAGTGACACCTAAAGCACCCAGAAATCACACCGAAACGAAGTGTTCACAAGCTTGTTACTTCACAACCATTTCAGCAACAAAGACATTTCACCAAGTTATTTATTTTTAATCTTTAAAAATCCTTGAAACGCTTTCAATCCACATGTTAGCGCTCCGATTAAACATCAAATATTCCATATAATTAGGACACTGATTGTGAGTAGGAGCTCAGAAACCGGAGCTTAGTTATCTTTACGCATCATCTGAATCCACAGAGCTGCATCAAATCTTCTCACTTAAAAATAGCTAAATGATTGTGCTCTATATAAACACAGTCACACTGGAGGTCACGGTAATACAATTTTCCCCAGTAACAAACGGTTGCAGTATGCCGCCTCCTCCTCACCACCACCTCCACCACCACCACTCCGCCCACTTCAAGAACAGAGAGCACCCCCACCCCTGCTTCCCACAGCCGGGGATCTGGGTCTCGGCATCGTAGTAACCATGACGGGGTGAGAGGGAGGGGAAAGAAACCTAAAAACATCCATTTTAATCAGGCCAGCCTGCGCCGGTCCCTCGCTAATCTGCGTCCCTCGGAATCTCAGACAGCGGGAGAGCGTTAGTAGCTCGTTTTGAGGAAGAAAAAAAATAAAAGAGGCTCTGAACAAGCAACGGAAAATATTTTTTGTCAGAATGTTGTCTTGATAGTCAAAAACAAAGTATCAATTTTTATTTCAAGAATTTGTATTGAACCATCATTGATGACCAATTTTTTTTTTAGTAAAATCAAAAAGTATGACTCGTAGTTTGTTGCCCTGTAACTTCTTAGGATGATCTACAAACCACAATACAGAGCCTTACTCATAGTATCTTGATATCAGGGGTGCACCGACCCGACGTTTTCAGGCCCGATACCAATGCCTGGATTTTATGCATTATTGTTGAATTAATAAATTGTACAACTTCCACCTTTCTTGACGAGATTAAAGGAACCAAACCTTATTAACCAAGTTTAAGGTCATCGATAGGGATGTTAGATATTGGATTTCTACCGATATAGCCTAACTCATAATTTCCGATACCAATATGTGGGGAACCTCCGTCATAAATAAAAAAAACTACTAAACCCTTTTCGGTAACCACAATGAAATATTTTGTATCGTGCATACTTCAGCTTTAAAAATTTAGAAAATGTAAGAAGTACTAGAATTTTAGTTAGGTAATTGAAAAAGGTGCCATTTTTATTTTGTCTTCAAAAGTAACTGGAACATTTTCTCACACAGAGAATAGTGACAAAGGCCCACCACTCAGGACAAATCTCTACTTTTAGAAAATATAAACATCATACCTTTGCGCCCGATAGACGGTCAAGGTTGGCCCAGAAGAAGCCTTTTGATATAGTGAAACTTGTCTCAAACAATATCTCAAAAACTAAACTTCAAATTTTACATATTTTTACATTCTGAGAGAGAAAAGAAGTAGCTGAATAATATATATGTTTACGGTGTAAAAAACTCATCTTATTAAAAAAAACAAAAAAACGAATTTATTACAAACAAAAATATTTAAACACAATCTGCCTAAGAGAAATATACCAAAATAAATCTTAAATGATAAAAAATATTTTCAGGAGTATCATATACAAAAAAATGCGCTACTTTACAAATATTTTTATTAAATAAATCCCCCCAAACAAAAAACGCCCCTATAATATTAAACAAAAATGTACCTTTGGATTTAAGTAATTAAATATTTGGAATAAAATTATCATTTTAAATTGGAAGATTTATATACAATTTATTGAATGAATATTAATTCAATAGTTAAAAAATAAATTAAGTTAGAAAAAAAAAAAAAAACTTTAGTTAAATTTTTTTTATCATCTTGCCTCCAGCATTGGGAAATAGTGACGGAAAAGTTTCCCTGATAAACAAGCCAATGAAACTTTCCCTCAGTTTTATTAATACGACTCTTTTTCAATAAAGTTTCTGGCCGAAAGTAAGAGTACTTTAGTGAACATACAGCTGTATGCTAACGACTCGAACATGGCCACTCAGCAGATAATTAGCCCTTCATTGGGATCCCCTGTGGCCGGTGATTGGCCTGAATCACCACCCCCCGCCCTCCTCTCCGGATCTCGGTCCTCCCAACTACCCCCAGTTTTAATCCCCATTTCCACGATGTTAATCCGCAGTTTGCTCCCTTCTCGCCCCCCTTGCATCGTTTCTCCTCCTGTCGGCGGTCACTTAAAGCACAAGCAACGTTCCCCAGGCTGAGGGGGTTGGTGATGAAGGCTGAGGAGAAATCACAAGACACTGACGTAAAAACCACAGAAGGGGTTTAAATTAAATCTGGAGCCAATTAGCTGCCAAATATAGGGGTTTAAATGTGTTCTTAGAGACTGCAGAGGTTGACAGAGGAGCAGCATTTTATTGGATGCGACATAAATCTGGAAATATTGATTTACGCTAGAATGAGGAGGTGTAAAGGGTTTGCTTGCTAATTAGACGGCTAGCAAGTCCAAAGGGGCGCAGCCGAGAGACAGGTGTACACAGCTCGGGTAAATGTTAGCTAACCCGCCGCGAACACGGGAGGAGATTTAACCGGACAGACAAGCTGACAACAGCGGGCTCTTACCGTGGACGTTACCGCAGCGCTGGAGCCACATTAGCAGCAGCAGGAGGCTCCCTGGTGCGGACGTGACCATCTCTGGTAGGAATCACCGCTCGGCTGCTGCTAGCTGAGTGGAGCTGCCTTCTCCTGGCTCGCGCTGGCCCGCTCGCGCTTTTTTTTTTAATGGTTCTGCCGGGTCGGTGGGTCCACGCGCTGACCGAACGCACACATCCAAACAGGCTCGCGCACACACAGAGAGGAGCCGTGGAACTGAGCGGCTCAAGGTTTTTTTTTTTTAAATGGTCCTCCGGTGGCACGCGCCGCTGAGGACTGCCTGCGCGTGGACTGGAAGAAGAGGGGAGGGGAGAATGAAGCAACGTAGCTCCCCGCGGGCCCTTTTATAGCGTTCCGTCGGGGCTCCCGTTCCGTCCAGTCCGTTTAAAATCCATTTCCTGAAGCAGTGGACGGTGCCAGAGCCGGTACCGGGGCGCTATCAGCGGGGCACAGGGCCGTAGAGGATGGAAGAAGGGGGGGGGGGGGGGGGGTTCTCCTCCTTCAGTGCGTCTGCTGCTTGTTAACCTATAAAGAAATAATTAATACAGCAGAAATCACATCAATCCCAATCCAAATTGACCCAATTTAGAGCGTCTAAATGTTTAATGTCATGCAGAAGAACTTTATATGATGATCTATGAAAAGTAGACAAAATATTTTTGGCTTTATTTCTGTTTTTGGAGCACAAATTAATGGTGATGGGTAAATGAGGCCTCCTGTACCATATTGATACGGTGTCAATACGGAGTTGCTGCTGTGTTGGTCTACTGACACCTGCTGGATCTTAATATTATTGCAGGCAACCTAATTCGGAAAATCAAGTAAATCTACGGATTCAATGGTCATTCGATACAATTATTCATGTAATTGTATTCCATACTGTACACTGCATAACTTAATATGTTAATCAAAGTATAAAACATGTTATAATCAAAATATATCATAAGAAATCGTGTGAATGTGTGTCACATCTTTTTCAAAATTGTATATGAGGCACTTTTTAAATATGGGATATATAGTTTTTTATTTATTTTAAAAAAATTGTTTTCCAAGCTCTTTGCAATGATTTTTTTTTAAAAGCAATTCCTCCAGTTTTAGAAAACAAATACAAGGGACGGATGCACAATAACTTTCTGGCTGGCAAAATCTATATGATGGTTCAAGAACCTGAAAAGGTTCCCTGAATGCCTCACTTTCAACAATGCTGAGAGGTTGGGAGTCCTTAAATGCCTGGTCCAACTTTTGCTTCCTGGTAACTTGATATTCAAAAACGAAATATTAAAATATGTATTCACTGTGACTAAACCACAAAGAAGTTTTATAATGTCAGTATACATTTATCCTAGTTGCATTTGAGACCTCCTGATGTTCATGTTTGGCTCCGTGATTTCTCAGCATAGAAGACGTGCTTTTATTAATATATGCCGGTTCATTAGAACAAATGCAGCATTTAAACTGCAGGAAATAATAGGAATAATTTTATCTAAGTTATTTTGAAATGGACTGTAATTTGGATAAAATTAAGAAGAAACTGAGAGGAACAGGAATAAGAGATGAAATAAAAGCAAGTATTTTATTTGCTGATATAAAATCAAACTGATCGCACACGTCAGAAACCTTGTGTTTTCTTTCCGGCTCCATGATGTTGGCTTTCTGGGAATTAGTCTGGTTCAAAAAACTCAGTTCAGCGCTTCAGTGAAAGATGAAACAGCAGCTATTTCTTAAAGCGATACACGCACCGATACGGGGTTTCGCTCTATGAGCTTGATACATGCACCGAAGCATCGATGCTGCTCTACCCACCATTAACTAATTAACATTCGTGTGCGTAGCTGGCCCCAGGTATAGGCAACACGGCAAGGCAATTGTATTTGCATTGCACGTTTTCAGCAACAATAAGGCGATTGAAAGTGGTTGACATGACTAAAGGCCAGTTTATGCTTCTCCGTTTTGACAGAGACGGATTGACGATGCAAGGGGGCTCCCCGTCACCTACGCAAGGACGGACGGAGTAGAGGCCCAATTTTTAACTATCTGTCCCCGTCATTTATTCAGACACGGATTTAATCAAATCAAAGTATGACCTTATAAGATGCTTTAGTGTTTTTGTTGTTGTTTTTTTAATTCAAAGGGATTTTCCCATTGATTGAATCTGAGTCTTGCTGAACAGCGACCTCTATGGCCACATACTGTAACGACTTGCTCGTTGCAAATCCATTAGAAATATTTTTTTTTCTCTAACTTAATTCTCTTTAGCTGTTGTCAAATTTTTCGTCTGAAAATCAACAGATACTGCGTTTATAAATTATTTTATCATTTAAAATTGGAAATAATGAAGAATATTCAGGGGTTTTCAAAGCTCTGTTAGTTTTACTGGGAGTCATTTTATCAAATTTTTCAGAGTGACAGAGAATCTTTGAACCAAACTTGAGTGTTTCTTTCTCTCTCTTATCTGTCTGAAGACATTTCCCTCCAGTTTGATCAGCGGGCCCCGGGTGTTTGCAGAGGGCCGAGAGCTGCCAGCTTCCATGCATCTTATCGGAGGATTAAACCTCGTCTTCACCGAAGCCTGACGACTGCTGATGTACCCCAAGGCTCGTTCTGTCCCAGATTCCTTTTGCTTCCCTCAAAAAAACACACAAACCTCATAAAACGCCTAATAATCACGTTCCAAGAAGCATCGATGCTTTTCTTTCTTTTACACACAAGCAGAGATTTCATTTAAAGGCGTATGGAAACAAGGAAAGCCAATATTTGTGGAGATGACAGCGCGGTTTGTAGTTATGGAAGAAAACCTGTAGCACAGAGATGGATCATCTTCACCTTTAGCAGGAAAACTCAGAAAAGATAATTTCTCACATTAGTTCGCTTCGTCTTTTTTTGTTTTGTTTTTACGAATTTTTCTATTTTTGGTATTGAGATACGGTGAATAAATGCAAACAAACTGAAATTAAGTTCAGAAGCAATATCATAAATCCAGAACATGTAAGCAGAAGAAAAAAAGCGTACCACTCCTACTACGTTTTAGTCACTTTTTCATTTGTTTCTTATTTTTGTTCAGATTTTCACTTTTCTCTCTCAGTTTGTCCTTTGTTTGATATCAAAAACAACCTCTGAATATAGTTAGAAGGAAGATTATTGTTGCCCTCTGTGATGGCCTAAATCTTCAGCCAGACAAAGTCGGTAATCCAACACACCATTGCATTTTTCTTTTCAATTTATTTTCATTTGGCATAATGGAATTTCATTAAGTTCTAATTGTAACGCGCACATTTAGTTAACTTATGTATATTTAATTTTGTCAAACACTTTAACATTTGTTCTTTTTTGGTGGTTGGACTGAGCCTTGGACCACTGAGGGTTGGGAGTTCCAGTTTGCCTTGCAGTCAACGGGAAGTGGGCCATACCAACTAGAGCTCCACCATAGGGGAGGACCAGAATGTTTTGTATGAATTAAATTAGATATAATGTTTTTCTTTTTTTGTTAATGTGTATTTAGTTTTGAGTAATTTAGGTTAACTCAGCTAACTTAACTAAGTTAATTGTGTACATGAGTGTTTCCCCCCTGTGTGTCAATCTGGTCTGATCAGCCAGTATTTAAGCTCCATTTGTTTCTTGTCTGTCAGGTCAGTGTGTTTGTTTGTTTAAGCAGATAGTTTCGACTGCATCTTTATTTCAAGGCAAATGATGTAATAAATACCTAATCAGACTCTCTAGCTCCAAATTTTCTGCCAGATGAACCAAACTTTTGGAGTCAAAAGTGCTTGTAGGCGACAGAAAATGCTTTTTATGCCACTCCCGGATAGGGATGTTGTTTTTTTCACAATAAGAGCATTCATTCCTAATGTGATGAACGAGAGAGTTTTATCTCCTCAATGTTTGCTTATGGGAAAAATTTATTACTAATTCTATATTAATTTGATTTATAATTTGATTTTTGTGATGCTGATATCAAAATGTTACATTTATTCATATATTTTGGTTAGTTCTACCTTAGTTGTATTTTTTATCATTTTTTTATATGAGACCACACATACATAAGAAATGTGATTGTGCAGTTAAAAAAAAAAATCGATTTCTCCTATATTCAATTTTTAAAAAGAGCAACGGTATCTAGATTTGTTCTTTATTTACACTGAAAATTGTCGTTTATTTCTCATTTAGGAATGGTGATTAATTTCCAGCTATCCCGTGATCAATTAGATAAAAAAATTTAAACGTTTGACAGCCCTACTAAAATAAAAAATTAGAGGGTTTTTTGGATGAACTTTGTACGTTTTCCATTCTTTAAGCACCGTGTCGAGCACCGTTTAAAAAATACCCGTTGGCACTGGTATCAGATAAAACCTCAACGATACCGATCCCTACCCTCGGATAGGTTTTGTAAATTGTTGTTTTACCTGCTGAACACTGAAGAGTTGTAATATTTCACTGAAATAAATCCTGATATTTGAAGACAAGAGATCAGCACCTCCAAATCCAACTTGTGTTGGAAAATGGTAGAGTTCCTTCTCCAGGTTGGAGAAAAGATCCTTCCCGAAGTGGAGGGGTTGAAGAGTACTGCAACGCACCAGCTGTATCGCTCAGTGGAAACGACTTTTCTCTCCTACTACTCTCCAGATGTATTTTCTGCTGTTATTGCGATTAACCTTTTCTCTCAGTGTTTTTCTCTCTATAGCTACCTGGTCTGGATTCCTGCTCAGCTACAACGCCCCCTGCTGGATGGGGAGCATCAGTTCGGATATTGTTCCCAAAGGGGACCACAAATCCTCCATGTTCTGTAATCAACTTTTTTTTACTTTCTTTAATATATAAAGTACCCTTACATCAGTTGGTTTTGTTCTTTCCGTGTCTCTTCTCCTTCTTCTCAAACCCCAGACCCTTGTAATGAGCGAAAATCTGGTTCTGCCAGAGGTTTCTTCCTGTTAAATGGGAGTTTTTCCTCTCCACTGTCGCCACGTTTGCTCAGTATGAGGGATTGCTGTGATTGGAGTCTGCATCCACAGGGCCCAAACTCACATCCTGTAAAGTTATTGTTTTTAAGTTTCATTTAAAGACTTACTTTTAATCTTTAGTCTATCCTTCTAGATAGATTTTTCTATTTTAGTCTGACTTTATCTGTTCTTAAATATTTTTTTCCTTCAATATTTATATTATGCTCTTTTTTTATGTACATTTTTTCATTCTTGAACATATGTTTTTATAGCTTTTTGTAAAGCACTTTGGTCAGCTCTCATGCGGTTTATAAATAAAATCGGTATGGTAAAGTGCCTGACATCTGCTGTGAATTGGTGCTAAATAAACTGAATTAAATTTTAAACAGCTAAGAACAATTAATCTTTTGAATAATGTGAAGCACGGTGGTGGCGGTACTAATTTCTATGGAGCTCTCTTATTGGGTAAACTTGTATTTTTTCTACGATGCTTGAAGGTTCGTTGAAAACACTGGATGACACAAGATGCGTCTAAATACAAATACAAAAAAAGATACAAAAAAAGCCATTTGCTTTATGCAGTTGTTTTATATATTCTCAGCATACGTTTCTGTAGAAAACATCAAATTTACATATTTACATATAAATATGGAAGAGAGCAACACAGTATAAAACTTAGGAATGTACAAATGTTAAATGCATGTTTCGATGTTGAAAAAAAGACACACAAACACACACACACAAAAAAAAACTTAAGGCACAAATTAGTCCCAGTTCGTCTCATTGACTGTTTGAAAACGAGCCTTTGCAACTATGTCAATGTTTCCCCTCCACTTCCAACCGAAAATGTTGCTTTTGCACCCAAGAAATGACAACAATATCATTAAAAAAAGGTTCAAAATGAGCGGTCACCACCTTCGGCCTCTAAATGCGTCCGTTTGGCTCGTTGAGACGCCCCATTCGAGTCGTTATGGGTCATGTGATGCAGCCAGATTTACACCAAAATATTAGGTTTTTCATTTATCTTTTCAAATTAATTAAATGTCTATCGCTCTATTCATCCATTAATGAAATGATTGCCTATCCCCCTGCAAAGGATAGATGGTATAGATAATGGATTAATATAAGAACGCTGCATAAACTGAGTGGTTCTATGGTTCATTCTTGCGGGGAAATGTGATTTAGACCTTTATCTAGTGCCTCCTTGTAGACGAAATGCTTAACCCCCAGATTTGGATTCTAAGCAAGTTTTGTTTTATATCCTTCTCCGGGATGATTGCGTGCTCAGTAATAACAGTTTGTTTTAAATCAGTTTGAAGACGCGTCTCCAGCGGCCAGCGCTGGTTTCAGCTGTTCAGGGTCTTTGCGTAGGGCTTCTGCAGGCACAGCGAGCCGTGGTGAGGAAGAGGATGGATGAAGTAGTGTTCAATCAGGGCTGCCAGGTTGGGGAAGGCCAGGTCACTCTCCAGGAATACGCTGTTGTCCTGTCAGCCGCCAGCAGGAGACATTCATGAGGTTATTTCCAACACAGAATCCCTAGAACACGTTGTAATACAGCAGGGGGCGCTGGTGGATTTATTACCTCTTCAAACAATCTGTAGTTTCTTGCCCTTTTTATACCGACGTCCCAAACCACCAGGACCTGAAAAACACATCAAATAGATTTTATTCAGGGGTTTTGCTGTCAAGAAAAGCTGCTTTGTGCCACTTACAGCTATTGTAACCTTAAAACAGGATTTTCTGTCATTAAAAACTATTGGGTTAAGGTCATTTTGCAGCTTCAACGCATTGAGAAGCACTATTTATCTCCTCAAAGTGTAATTTCTATCACGCAAAACTGAGTTGCATGATATTTTTTTGGGTTTAAACCAATAAAAAGTTGGTAATTTAGAATTTAAATAATACTTTTTACTGATTTGTCTCTTATTAACCTATAAGTTCAGACTATTAGCTTGATAGGAGTGGGTTGTAGGACTTAAGACCAGCTGAAGGGGAGGATCAAGTGCTAAACATCAAGTGTTAAACATAATCTTAAGTATTAAATATAATCTTAAGTATTATTAAGTAATATTATATAAAAAATATAATTTTTCCATAGGCGGAAATAGACCACCTCCCTGTGCATGAATGTTGCTGTAAAAAACTGAAGCCCCATTTATTTATCTTGTGATAGGCTAAATAACACATATTATTGCTTTTTACTTTTAACTGTTTAGCTTCACAAATGGTACTCGATATGAAAAAGTTTTAAAACATGATTTTAGTTATTACAGGACAAAAAAAGATTTAAAAAGTAGGCTAATAAACTCGTAATCTTGGTTGCTCAACCCTTGACAGCAACATCTGCAATCAAATGTTTGTGATAAATGGCAGTTTGTTTTTTTTCACACCACTGTGGAGGAACGTTGATCCACACTGCTATAAATAAGCTTCATTTCAGCCACATATAATAACATGGAATGAGACTTAATCAGTTTCATTTAAGCCCTCAGTTTGACTAAGACATTTGAAAACCTTCATTTGGTGTATTTTATTAATCATTCAGCATGCTTGTGCATTAGAGGACAAACTGATGTTCCAACATTTTTCTTTTGGATCTCCTGCCGTAGAACAGAATTCATGGTTCTCTCAATGGCAGCAAGTTTTCCATGTCCTAAGGCAGCCCCAGTCCATCATACAACCACCACCATGTTTCACTCTCTGGATGTTTTGTTTTTTATTTTTTTCCCCCTGAAATGCGGTGTAAGTTTTACACCTGATGTTAAGGGGGACACACAGCTTCCAAAAATGTCCCCTTTTGTATCATCAGTCCACAAAACACGTTCACAGAATGGTTAAGAATCATCAGAAAGCTTTTTATGTTGAATGTGCGATGATTCTTTGTGGTGTTTTTATGGACGACATTCATTTTAGCATTCAAATTCTTCCATCAAAGCCATTTGTTTAGTCATGCATGCATTCTGTGGTTCTCCGGAGTCCCACAAGCCGTGAAAATAACCTAGTAACCTTTTTCAGATTGAGCCATTTGCCAAGATCTTTTAGCCTGATTCGTGTAATCAAAAGGATTCTGTTTAAGAGATTTCTTGATTTCACAGGCAAGAGTTTAACATTTTAAAACGGCTTTTTGCATTTACTCTGGTTGTCTTTGTCTTATGAAAAGATTTGTATGATGATCCGGAGGATTTAAGGGTGAGAAAAAGGTTGAAACAGAGGAAATATGTAAGGGGAGGACACACATGATCACATTTACTGCTAAGTATTTTTAAAAAAAATGAAGTTTTATTTACCTTTGCAGTTTTGGTCCCCGAGTTTCTGATGCCATACAGCCCATCCGGCGGGTTAGCGCAGCACTCTTTGAAAAGCCTGAGGGTGCAAACATCAACATGTTACGACTAAATGCTACGCATATGAAAGATGCGATGCCACAAAGCTAGAGTATGTCAAAGCTGAAAATAATTAAAAAAAACACAGTGGGGCGAAAAATATTGGGTTTTCCAATCATACAAAGTGCTTTCCTGGATTTTTCTTTTAAATTCTGTCTTTCACAGAGGAAGTGTACCAATGAGGAAAATGATAGACCTCTCTTATCTTTGTAAGTGGAAGAACTTGCACAAATTATGGCTGCCAAATGCTTTGTTACCCAACTGTAAAAGGGATGAAACTATGTTGTTGTTTTTTTGCCACTAGGGGGCAGAAAAGCAGCAGAAAAGTAGAACAAGTGTTCCTGCTATCAGGGTTTAAAAGCATTGACGGGTGTCATACTTTTCTACAAAGCTGGTTTCAGTTGAATCGATGAAAACTGAGTCTGGCAGCTGCACCTGCACCCAGAAACAACAAAGATTCACTTTAATAGAAGGTACATTTAAAATGAATCATGCTGGTTAGCTTAGTGAGGATAAAACTGCTTTATGTTATCTACAGGTTGCTTACGTTCTCATAGTCATCATCGGAGTCATTTCCATGATGTTTGGACTTTAGATCCCTCCTGGAATCAGTGGGGACTTCTTCTCCCAAGGAGCGGAAGCTCTGCCCGTCTGGAGATGCTCTTCTGGCAAAAAAAAAACACTTGTTATGGAAGCAGATTCCAAGGGTGAGAAACATGGAAGATTTCCCTCTGGTCCTCAGTGTCGACCATAAAAAGCAAGCTTTTTTTTTAAAGAAAAAAACAAATCAAAGATGTGTTTTTATATTTAAATACTTTGGTTTGTAAGTTTTATTTTGTGCCCAGTGCTGACAAAACCAGACTAAGACAGTAAAATGTTACTATAAGTGGCATTTTTCAACCTTCAGCTTACATCTAAATTAGGTTGACAAGGCATCCTGATTTACTCAGGACAGTCTTATTTTTAAGCCTTTTGTCCCGTGTCCCCAAGGATGTTTACAAACCAATTATATCGTTCCGATTTCACCCAACATTTGTCCCGAACGTCCTGATTTTTTACCACTGTCATGGTTAGCAGCGCACAGAAGTAAGTGTCCCTGGGTTTGTATATTAATCACAAAGTTAACACAGTGATGGTAATGAACTGTGCACTGTGTAACCTTATCCTCATTAGCTCATGCCATTGATGAGAGACGTCGTTTTTACTGTTCACAAAACAGCAACTTTTAATATTTATCAAACAAATGTCTTTCAAAAATGCAGTATTTTTTCGATAAGAATGTTGCAATAAAAAGATTTCAAAAGAATGTCCTTATTTTGAATACACATGTTCAAGTATTGCTAGTTTTGCACTTTCTACAATAAAAAGCTCTTATATGTCACTTGCAAAGATATGGCAACCTTTCATTTTTGGTCAAAGTTAGGTTGTCTCAGTTTTCAGTTTCAATCACAAATCTTTTTTTTATACTTTGAAAGGAATTCAAATAATCCTCACATTGAATTTAATCTTCTGATTCTTGTGCATGACTGTAGCTATAAATCCATAAAATACACTGTATTGCAGTTAAAACGGCTCATGCTATATTTCTAGCTGAAATCTTGGACATGGCGGGAAGAAAATAAACAGTGAGAGGCAAACAAGAAGTAAGACTTATTCTCGCCGGCAGACAATATAACCATTCGCAAGATTTAGGTTTTGTTTTGGTAGTCCACTTCCATTTACTGGCAAACCACATTTCCATATTAGCTACATATTTAGTTCTGTGCAAAAGGTTTAATTCGAAGCTAAACGGTAAGCTAGCCAGTTTGGGTTGACAGTTAAATACTTACTTTCAAACGAAATATTTGGCTAGCCAGTATAACTTGACAGTTTAATATTAAACTTTAAACTAAATATTTACCTAGCCAGTTTAGCTTGCTAGTTAAATATTTCCCCTTAAACTAAATATTTAGCTAACCAGTTTAGCTTGCTAGTTTAATATTAAACTTCAAACTAAATTGTTACCTGGCCAGTTTAGCTTGCTAGTTAAATATTTAGTTTCAAAATAAATATTTAGCTAGCCAGTTTAGCTTGATCGTTTAATATTAAACTTCAAACTAAATAGTTACCTAGCCAGTTTAGCTTGCTAGTTAAATATTAAGTTTCAAAATAAATATTTAGCTAGCCAGTTTTGCCTGCGAGTTAAATATTGTTTCAAAATAAATATTTGACTAGCCGGTTTAGCTTGGGAGTAAATAATAAACTTCAAACTAAATAGTAAGCTAGCCAGTTTATCTTACTACCTAAATATTTAGCTTAACCAAACTTAACATTAAAATAGCCAATTTATCTTGCTAGCTCAACCTTGCTTTTGGTTCAAAGTTAAGAAATTTAGTTTGTTGACAAGCTAAATATTTAGTTTGAAGCTAAAAATGTAATTTGCAAACTAAATATTACTAACTAAATGTTTAGCTTGAAACTGGCATTTATAAATGAAGAAATTATGTGGATGTAAACTTGACATTGAAAAACTAACCAACCATTTATTTGTGACAGGCTAAATAAGTAACATTTTTCCTGTTAACTTTTGACTGTGCAACTTTACAAACGGCAACTCACAACTAAAGCCTTTTTTTAAATTTATATTTTACTTTCAGTTAGTAATCCATGGATTTCTGCATGCTCAATACATAGACATATTTCTCCTCGCTGCTGCTCAAAACAGAGAACAAGCTATCAAAGAAAAGTGTGTTTATAAGTCAAGTAATGACTGGACACCGCTTGGAAAAGCATCTCGCGCCCATTGTACAGTGATGCTCTCATCAGGTATCCAGCTCAAAAACATTTTAATCCATCTTTTAGAGTTTTTGAGAAGTAATTATTCAATCTCTGCTTTTAATCTCTAAGTAAAAGAGAGCTAACCTGTCAGGACTACCATAAAACATCTACAGAGGTTGAGAAAGGACTGTGATTGCAGCAAAATTTCCCGGCTGTTATTTGAATGTGACTTACTGAAAAGGTGACCTTGGCTTTTCTGAAGGCAGCAGTGGTTTGGATGGACTCGGTGTCGGTATCACCGGCTTGTTGTGGACTCCAGACTTGAGGAGCGGAGATGATGGAGGCTTGGCCGGTAACGATGGGGGGATAAAGGGAGTCGGGTTCACTAACAGAGGAGACCCTTCGGTGTGGGAAGGTGGTATGCATGGCTTGCGCGGAAAGTGGTTTCCTAGTGACTGGGTACTTCCAGTATTTGAGGAGCTGTGGACTGGACCGTTCAGGATCATCCGGGTGTGAAGCTGGTCGCAGATAGGCAAGGTGGCCGGTGAGTGGATCTGCACAGCAGATGGGGGCGTCCAATCTCGCCTGTCGTTTCCAGAGGTCGCCTTGCCCTGAGAGGTTTTAAACGAGCTGGGAAGAATAGCAGGAGGCGTTGGAGACGGTGCCTTCTGCAGGTGAGGAGCAAAGGGGAGAGGAGGCGGGGGGGCTTTGCTTGGTTCTTTCTGAAGGGTTTGGTGTGGAATCGAAGGTTTTTTGGGGAGTGGGCTCAGTGTGTTTCTGTGCTGTCCAGGGAGAGGTGGAGGCGGGCCTTTTTGGATAGTCGTGGTGGAATCTCGACGGAGTTGGGGTACTGCTGGAACAGGTGGAGGAGGGTAGGAAGGGGGTGGCCCTGTGGGTCGACCTGCAGCCGGAAGGAGGAAACACCCGACTTTAGCGACGCAGAATAAATTCTAGCTAGTTACAGCAAAATGCTACAGAATTAGAGATGCGGCAAGATGTACGGATGGTCTTACCTGGTGATGTCGGTGAACCATCACCATCTGGCTTCAGATAGTCTTCCTCATCTTCTTCATCGTCATCCTCATCATCAACGTAATCTTCACACAAAGAGAGCAAATGCTAAAGTTTCGCAGCTAATTTAATTGTGAAGCATTGCTGTACGTGTTAGCATCTTCTTACCATCTTCTGCTGTGTCGACAGGGTGTTTGATTTCCAAGGGTCTCTCTATTGTGCCATAAAAGTCCGCATCTGAGTCAGAGTCACTACGGCAACAAGTGAAATTTAATCAGCTACAAATAACATATTGACATTTTTACTTTATTTCCTAAAAGTTGCTTGAAGAAGCAATCTTTGTTTATGATACCTGTTCGCAAGCCAACAT